>CP139505.1:389623867-389780040 GCA_021014915.2 Artemisia tridentata subsp. tridentata
AAAATAATGATTAGATATATCATACTGTTAAGACAATATGTAATGAATACAAGGTTGCAGGCTCTTGAAATCAACCTTTGCAACATGTTACAACTCTTATATAGTCTTAGTAAACTTATAGAGATTAGTTCTAGGATTATACAAACAAATTTATGTAAAAATATGATATCGAGGCGAAGATATGTCTTCTTCTTCCTTTCTCTATACAAATGCTCTTCTTGATTAAGGGCCTAAATATAATTATGTCAACATATTTGGTATCATAGCTCAACTTTCATTTGACCCGAGCCCATTGTTCCTGCATTAAATCAAAGAAAAAAAAAAAAAGATTAAATCGCTGTTTTAAGTTTTTAACCATTGGTTGACTTTCTTGATAGAAAAAGTCAACTCACCATGGAAGCTTGGTCCTTGATTTTGGACAAACCCCATCTGTACAACACTATGAAGGTCATTTTCCCAGAAAGCGGAAGCCTGAATTTTTCGGTTTTAACACGAATTAGCAACAAATTCTACGAGATAAGACATTTTTAGCGCTTATTAGAAATATTGACTTACTTCACTGAAACCATCAATCTGTGATGACTTCATATTTGAACCATGTTGCATCATGGCCATTAATGAGTTCTCTGGCCCGTCATTAACCATGCCATAGAACGGTTGAGCCGATGCTTCCATATGGTTCATGGCATTTGTCATGGATGCCCGAGAATGGAAAGTCTGAAAACCGGCCAAGAATGAAAAAAGATTACTTGAAAATTCTAAGTTAACACGGCCCTCATTAACAAAGATAAGCACACTATGGAAAGCTTACGTCTTTAGACAAAAGTGCTTCCATGTTCACATCCGTCCTAGGACTAACAGTTGCTAATTTCATCGACAAGAACTATAATGAAACAAGAAACGGGGTATCTTTTAGAAAATCCAGAAAGCTAATGTATCCCCTTTATACTGTAACAATTTAGTACGTATATACCTCAACTTGTCTCTGCAATGATTGTACGTAGTTTATAATCTCATCGAGCATAACAGCCTTTCCAGTCACCTTTTAAACAGAAATCCCATTTTAAGTTAACAGCCAAAATTTAACAAAATTTCAACACAATGATACCAAAATATTTTTTCTTTTTTTGGTTTTTACCTTGTTACAGCCAGGGACAAGATCTTGAAGGAACTTCATTCTCTCACTGATCTTTTCTCGTCTAACCTGAGATTACCAAACAAAAGCAATGAGAAAACAAATATCGGAATGGAATTGAAAGGAAATGAACCGGAACGGAATCAGCATACCCTTTCTGCAAGACTGTGACTATCGGTAGCTTGACCCCTTCTTGCTCTAACATGAATGTAGTCTTTGGGTGGTTCGGGTAATTTTGCATTTTCCTTTGTTTGTTTCTGATTCCCTTCTGTCTTTTCCTTTTCTTTTTCGGTTTCTATTCCATTCCCTTCTTCATCTGACTTGCTTCTTTTTGCATCTGCTTCCTCTTTCTCAGATTCCGCAACAGCCTGCAAACACAAAAAATATCTTAACTTTCATACAGAATTCATCGAAAATTGAAATGGGGCGTCCTAAGAAAATGCTTTTTTTTTTCTTGTTCATTTGTCTTGTTCTATTCATTATACTTTTTTTATATATCCGAATCATTAAATTATGGTTTTGTACCGCACTTAGCTTATTTTGTAACTCCTAATCTTAATAACATTATTCATATAAAAATGATCACCGGTCTCGTTCTAAAGCGAGACTAATGAAAACTACCTTAATATTTTACGCAAAAACAAAACAGAATCGAATTAACTAACCTTATTATCGACTTGGGCTTCTTTCAATTTTCCTTTAGAAATCACCTTCCTCTTTCTACCTTTAATTCCGGTTTCCGAGCCATTAATCTGCTCAGACAAAGATGATTCCTCAACAGACTGATCCACTTCCTTATTATCCGAATTCAAATTCATCGACAACCTACTAACCGATCCACCCGTCTTAATAAAAGACTGATTACTCGACACTCTAGACATCTTTCCAGATTCCACCATATGTTGAAACTCACCTTCCTTAGCTCCAAAACACGAAAACCTTGCAGCTCTTTCAACAAATGCAGGATCACTAGGAATCATAGGCAACTGATGATGATTCCTATGATTTATCGAAAGATTAAGCTTAGGTGGCGAATTTAACGGAGTAGTGTAACATGATGTATTAGTACTATTATTATTAGTATTATTTCCATGTATACATGATTCTGGCGAAATTTCGCCAGAATTACATATGCTACCTAATCTACCAATAAGTTCTTTCAATACTACACTCTCACCGCCAGCATGGCACCCTGGGACAGGTGTCCTTATACCTGTCCCGGGGTGACTGTTTACTGGCGATGAGACTATAGAACTTAATGCGGATTCAAAGGGATCGCTCTGATCCATTGAATTCTCCCAATTATGATTAAATAGGTTCATTTCATTAACTTGGGAGTCAAGTTCCATTCCAAACATGGAATTCCAAGATTGTGGGAGTGTGTTGAAGAAACCATCTTTTGACATTGTTTCTTGAGCAAAATGCTTGGTTTTTTTTTTTTCTTTGTGGGAATTAAGGAAGAAATGTGATAAAGGGTCTAGCTTGTTGTATATGAGAGAGCAGTTGGGTGATAACAGAAAAGCATGAAAGAAAAAGAAAGAAAAAGAGAAGGAAAGTGAAGAGGAAGCAATAAAGAAAAGATTAAAAAACAAAGAACTGTTCCCTTTGACCTTTTTGTAATACAATTTTAAACATATAAAATAGTTGTAGGACCTTTATAATAGTACACATTGCTCGTATATAGCAGCGACGGTGTATAATAGCGTTAATTTATCTGTGTAAACTTTTTTTTTTTTTTTTTTTTTATGTATGTATAGGTATGGAATAAGTGAGAATGAAGAAAGTTAGTGGTTTATATTGTAATTAAGTATTTAAATATTTAATAGACTACGCATGTTTTTTCAGTATAGATATTTTGACCATAGTTGTTAGGATCCCGATCCTGATATTAGGATCTTACGATTCTATCTTACGTAGGATCTTAACAAGCTTAAGATCTTATAGGATCCCGATCTTGACCATAGGATCTTAAGAACTACTCCGATCCGATCTTACATTTTTCGAACCTCAAACTAAAAAATTACAAATTTATGGTTTGTGTTTTTATATAATTTAAAAAACAACACTTGATTCTTTTTAGACATTCCATATTCATAATTTATGACAACATTTCCATGAATTATTCATATAATTTCGTGTTTATACTATATAATAATTTGTAGAATTGAATAATATTACAAAAATCATTAAAAATGATATTATAGTAGGATCTTAGGATCCCGATCTGATCTTACGATCACAATCTTCTAAAGACGAAAATGATCATAAGTAGGATTTCGATCTTAAAAACCTTGATTTTGACAATAAAGTTTATCCATTATAAAGTTCTTCCAACTATTAGCAATCAAAAGCAACTGTCTTTTCGTCTTTTCGCATTATGAATAGAACTTTGGTGCGTAACTTTTTATTTTTTTTGGCAAGGACTATACCTGAACCTTGAAAGTTTCGTATGTTTTCATGACATGGACGATTGTTGTACACGAAAGTTTCTCACAAACTATGTTTGCATTTTTGAGATCGTAAGTATTGCGCCTGCAATTTGACCAAACACAAAGACGGATTTTGCGATTTACTCTTAATAATATATATAGTACATTACTAGAGGTGTATAAAAAAACTATAAATAATTAAAGCTACTGATGATCTTTTTTTTTTTTGAACGGCAACTTATATTAGGAAACTAGCAAGGAGCTAGAACAATTACAAAGCAATCAAGTAAGGATGTTGAAGCCAACTATCCCATCTAAACTTAGTTTTACTTCTATATAAACTCCAAATGAAAGAAAAGAAACAATATCATCAAGCAAAACATCTTTACGAGGCTTTTGGGTGGCAAAAAGGAGTTGATTACGGAAGTTCCACAAGCTCCACCACGACACATAAAAAACGCCTTCCAGAACCCCTTTAATCTTAGAGCCCAACCGGATAGAATTAAACCACTCCAACCAATCCGAATAAGAACCAACTGGGATCCAAGACAGGTTCCACCAACGACATATAAACCGAGAAATAGATGTGGCTACTTCGCAGCTAAAGAACAAGTGGGACGTATCTTCATACAAAACATTACAGACCGGGCAGAGAGTAGAAGGAACCTGAACTCCACGTCTGACAAGATTAGACCGAGTGGGAATGCGGTCAAGGTAAAGTTTCCACGCGAAAATATTTACCTTAATAGGAATAGACTTGATCCATCTCGTAGCAACATTCACTTTTGGAAGAAAAACTTCATCCAAAAGATCACGAGCGTCTTTAACACGAAAAACCCCTTCCCCATTCAAGTCCCAAAGCCATCTATCGTCAACATTAGAAAACACCTTCGATCGGACCATCTCCTGAGCATTTTCAAGCTGAAGAGCTTCTGCTCCTCCCCGAACTGGACGACGAAAAGAAAGAGCTAAATCACCCTGCATTTTTGTAGCGACTGTGCAATCCTTACAATTCTCCAGAGCGTACAACCGAGGAAAAAGCACACAGAACGGGACATCACCTAACCAAGTATCTTTCCAAAAACGAGTGCGCGTACCCGAGCCCACTCTAAGCTTACAATGAGAAAGAAGATCGACTCCTTGATTTTTTAAGCCATGAACTAACCTGATAATAGACATCCAATTCGAAAAATGAAAGGAAGATCGAGACTGAATACAAGTACCATGCATGGCTGAAATGAACCGAAACCACAGCGAGTTTTCTTGAGAAATAAATCTCCACACCCATTTGAAAAGAAGCGCTCGATTTAAAGTGTAGAAGCTAGAGACACCTAACCCTCCATATTTTTTGGACGCGAGCACTTTTGACCACTTAACCCACGAAATCTTCCTATCATCGCCTTGATGATCGTTAAAAAAATACGGCGAATAGATTCCATCACGTGTAACACAGACTTCGGCGCCTTGTACAAGGACATGGTAAAAATCGGAGTAGAACCTAACACTGACTTGAGTAACGTGAGGCGACCTCCTATGGAGAGAGTGTTAAGCTTCCACTTCGATAACCGAGACTTAATCTTACCAACCGTTTCGTCCCAGGCGTTGATCTTAGACATATTACCTCCTACCAAAACCCCTAAATATTTGAAAGGGGCTTTCATGACCGAACAACCAATGGAACCAGCCGCATCAATTAATATATCACTAGCTACACCCACTCCTAATAATTGACTTTTCTGAAGATTAATCTTCAAACCTGACGCCAAAGAAAAGCAGTGAAGCATTTGCGTGATGCCCCTTAAATTACTCTCCGACCACTCTCCAATGAACACCGCATCATCCGCGTAAAAAAGATGAGAAATCGAGAGGGAGGGACCGATTTTAATACCTGAAAACATGCCTGCCTCAATTACTCTAGAAACCGTCAAATGAAGAGATTCCATAACAAGAATGAAAAGATAAGGAGCCAATGGATCCCCTTGTTTCAGGCCACAATGAAATTGGAATTCAGAGGTTGGGCTTCCGTTAACAAGAATAGAAGCCATCCCCGAGGCTAAGCTACCTTTAATCCAAGAACGCCATTTAACACCGAACCCAAAAGAATTGAGAACATCATCTAAATAATCCCATCGAATAGAGTCATAAGCTTTAGCAAAATCGACTTTGAACACCATAGCTTGTTGTTTTCTATGTCTACACCAAGAAAACAATTCGTTAATAATAAAAGGACCATCAAGAATCTGTCGATTAGGAAGAAACGCGGTCTGAACATCAGAGATAAGATCAGAAATAACTGAAGACAGCCGTAAAGCAAGGATTTTAGCCACGACTTTGTAGAGACTCCCAATTAAACTAATGGGCCTAAAGTCACTAACGGACTTAGGATCCTGAACTTTCGGAATCAACGAGATGAAGGAAGCATTACAACCTCTAGAGAACGAACATTGTGTGAAAAACCACTCCATCGCAACACACATATCAAGCCCAATAGTATCCCAGAATTTGCGAAAGAATTCAAAAGAGAACCCGTCCGGCCCAGGCGATTTATTTTCTCCACAACTCCACATTGCTTTACGAATTTCATCAGAAGACACCGGTTGTTCCAACTCAGAGATCTGATCCGAAGTAAGACGAGAAGGAAAACTGAAGTTTAGCCGACTACGACACGCACCCGGTTCTTGGAACCTCGAAGCAAAATGAGAGCGAAATTCATCTTTAACACGGTTAGGCTCATCCACCCATTCTCCATCAACCATGATACCTTTAACTGATAACTGAGCGCGTTTACGATTAACAATTCCATGAAAAAATTTGGAATTTTCATCACCCTCTATAGCCCATTGAATCTTGGCCTTCTGCATTTGATCACGAACGACATTAGACTTGATATCATGCATTTGTTCCATCAACTCCATACGGGAAAAAAGGATCTCATCGGACACTCCACCTTGGTCTAAGATTTTATCTATGTCACTCAACTTAACTCGGATGTCATTCAACTGACCCGATTGTCTATTCGGGAAAAAAGCTACTGATGATCTATTTGGAATCGACTTGTTTAAATCTTAAACGAGACTGGAGTTTAACTTTATTAAACATAAGCGCGCTCAGTTCAAGCTAGATTACTCTAGCTTTTAATAAACCGAACGTGAGTAGCCTACAAGCAGCTCCAGCTCGGCTCCTTTACACACTTAAGGATGAGCTAGCGGATATTGCTGTTACTCCAGAGTTTTTGTTTTTGGTATAGATCTGCAAACTTATATTTTTGTGTGAAGTGTTAGATAGAATGTCAATACCACTTTACTAAAAAGGAAAGGTTGATCTCTTGAAACAATCAAACTCTTGATTGGGAGGTTGCCTAAAAGCAACTATTAGTTCTATCTTTACACTATTTCTACATTTTTATCTCATTCCATTTTTATTATTCTTTCTTGTAAGCAAAACATTTCCAAAATTGCAACAAATTTACGGGCTAAGTGAGACAATTATAAAGAAACATGGTTGTATCATTTTATATGGTCCTACATTAATCGATTACGAGATTATAAGTAGGATCATCTTAACCATAAAATCAGTAAAGCGAGAGCTGTAGACCCCAAGTTTTATATAGTGTCAAAACGTCAAGCACTTCTTATCAAAAGAATCGCTTGGCTCAATCGAAAAAAAATGTTTTAAACCCTTTAAATGTCCTGATTGCAAGTTGCAAATCCTATAACAAATGATATATTTGATGCTTGTTTGAGATTTTATTTCATTTTTGTTTCCGAAAATTTACAAAAATAAAAGAAGATTTATGTGGGTCCAATGAAATAAACGAGATCATTTATGATAGTTTTTGGTATAAAAGAATTGTGAATATTATATCTAAAATCGTCGCTTTCCATATAAAATCAAATTAATAATATATTAATCCGTATTTTTATCGTTATCATTCTAGGCAAAATTGTGAGAGCCTAAAAGTATGCGACCCTAATTTTTCTTCATAATTGTACTGTTTGTTTATTTATCTACTGAATCATTGGATAACATGATGAGTCATGTTCATATGAACATTAGAGGATCTACAGATATCATAAGACATCATGCAAAATGTCGTTTTTGAGAATTGCAATCAGATTGGTTTTAAGAATGTATGGTAAACGGTGAGAGGTTCTTATTCAAGCAAACCTAAGAAAGTTGGACATTTTTACTTTGATGTATGCAATTTAACCGTTATTTCATAACAACATCCAGACTTTTTCTCTTCGCCTATCCAAAATATTTACCCAGCGTTATTTGGACACAGGTCTCTTTTGATACCTTCTCGGCACCTTACCGTTAAAGATTTCATAAAAGTGAATGAGTACATTATAAGGGGCCAAATATACAAGTAGCCCGGTCTATTAAGGTGTTGGGCTTTTTTAGCCCCAAAAAAGTCATTTCTCTCAAAATAGCCCAAGAAATAAGGGACTTTCAAAAAGTCGCTTAAAGCGACTTTTTGTCAATTAAGCGACTTACTATTTGTGTCTTTTTGCAGCCAAAAATTTACTTTTTTAAGCGACTTTTGCTAGATTTTAAACGATTTTTTGACTTTTTAAGCGACTTTTCGCTAGGGGCCAAAAAGTACACGCCACATGTCGCTCACACATTTGGTTGCTTATTTCTTGGGCTATTTTGAGAAAGCGACTTTTTTGGGGCTAAAAAAACCCAACACCTTAAGCGACTGGGCTATTTATAGAATTGGCCCATTATAAGTCTGGGACATATTTTGGGCACAACAAAACTCTTTTATTAACAGAACATTTATGAAAAATACTTTCGCATTGTATTTATAAAGCTAGCTAACAAGTAGTGAAACCTCGACCACACTAAAAGAAAATTGGGTACGATAACGAGTCGTGCGAGAGTAGGGACAATGCATACTTAGGCTACAAGGAGTGGGCAGCGGGTTGGAGGGCGGGTTGATCGGGTAGGATGGGAACACCGCCGCCGCCTAGGCGGGCTGGCCAGGCGGGTTCCATCCGAGGGTTAGAAGCTCGCAACGGGCTGGAAGCAATTTGCATGTTTCTAACGTTCATATGACCGTTAATAGCATTTGGGAAGTTGGGAAAGAAAAAAAAATAACGGAATGGCCCTTGTGGTGTTGCCTATTTAAACCAACTCTCAACACAAACATTTCACACAAACAAAAACCAAAAAAACACACTGCCAACCAAAAAAAAAAAAAAAAATTATATGGATCAAAGAGGCAAAAAAGTAGTTGGTGCAACATCTTCGTCTAGGGGTCGGGGCAATCGAGCTAAATCCGGTCGAGCTATACCAACACAATCGGCTCCTCGACCCACACAACCATTTTCGGCTCCTCGTCAACAACCACAATCGATGTCGCAACAACACTATTATTATCCCCAACCACCGAGTCCTCCACGACAAACCGTCGACTACCCACCACTTAATCCAAGCGATTACCGCATACACGAAACGAGTAACTTTAACCCGTTCGATTACCGAGAACAACCGGAGGGGAGCGAAGACGAGTTTCTCGACGTACCCGAAACGCAATTCAATCTTGGTATGTTTTTTTTTATTTTATATAAGTTTAATTTTTTAGGCGTTATATGTATTTATACGTTTTATTTTTTTGTCGTTATATTTATTTATACGTTTTAATTTTTTAGTCGTTATATTTATTTATAAAGTTTTAATTTTTTAGACGTTATATTTATTTATACGTTTTAATTTTTTAGACGTTATATTATTTATTATACGTTTTAATTTTTTAGACGTTATATTTATTTATCCGTTTGAATTTTTTAGACGATGACGATGATGTTCAAGAAATTGAAGAACAAGATGTTCAAAAGAAAAAATTCGCGAAAAGGGCCGAAAAAAAGGTTTGGACATCGGACGAGGAGGTGGCTTTGGCGAAGGCTTGGGTTCACATCTCAACTTGTAGAAAGGTCGGGATGGAACAAGGAAAAGATTCGTTTTGGAAGCGAATTTTGGAGCATTTCGCCACGAATGTGAAAGACACTACTCGGACTCATCATTCGCTTAACACAAAGTGGAGGGAAATGAACACGCTAATAAGTGTGTTCAACGGTTTATACCACCAAGCGGTAAATTATATACGTTTTTTTTTTTTTTTTTTTTTTATTTTTTTATTATATAGGTCGTTTTTTTTTTTTTTTTTATATATATATATCTATACGTTTTTTTTTTTTTTTTTGTAGATGCGTCTTTGGGAGAGTGGTTGTGGCGAAGTTGATGTCCTCACGAATGCGCTCGAAAGTTTTAAGAAAAAACAAGGCAAAGCATTTACTCATCTACGAGCTTGGGAAGTTCTCAAAGGCCAATCCAAATGGTTGGAACAAAAGTGTGTCGAAGCGCAGCAAACCTCCCATTCCGATAAGCGAAGAAAGTCCTCGGAATCGGGTCACTATGAGTCGGGTAGTAACGATTTTGATACCGTTTTGCCGAATCTAAATGAAGACCCAGCGCCACCCCTAGCTAACCGTGCACGAAAAGGAAAATCAAAGGTTGCTAGTGAAGCCTCGTCGAAGGTTAGTGTTGCCGAGTTTGTCAAAGACTACACGTTGACGAAAAAAGATTTGTTAGAGGATAACGCAAAGAAACAACAAGTAATCTTGGACGCCACTATCGAAGAGCAGCAACAAAGGGCAAAATATATGGCGGAAAAGACCTTATATCAAGATCACAAGTTCTACAACAAATCGCACGACCACATCACCGATCTAGGAATGCTAAAGTGGACGCTTGATAAGAAGCGTGAGATAGCGGCGAAATATAACTGGCCTTGGGCTTGGGGCGATTTGTAGTTTTTTATTCGTATGATTTGTACTTTTTTATTTTTAGGAATTGTAGTTTTTTATTTTTAGGAATTGTAATTTTTAATTTTTAGGATTTGTACTTTTTAATTTTTAGGAATTGTATTTTTATTTTTAATGAAGTGTTTGTTTTAATGAAGTGTTTGTTTTTTTTTATATATATAATTGTTTAGTATTTGAAGGGTTAATTTTGTAAATTTATAATTTTGAAGGAAAAATTATGAATATTTAAAAAAAGATTTGGGAGGGTTGAAAGTGATGGGCGCCAGTAAAAATGTTGGATTGAGGGTTGCAGGGTTGAAATGAGGTGGAGGGAGATGATTGGTTAAAATTTGGGAGGGTTGGAGGGTTGAAAATTATCACTCCTTGTAGCCTTAGTGTGTGGACATAGACAATACGACAAACAGTTTGATAATTCGTACTTTATATGTTTTTCTTAGCACTATTTGTATTTTAGGCCGGATACCATACATGTTGGTGGACCACCGGTGGTGACATCGCGAAACCCCATAGCAATCGGTCACCATCACGAGCAGTGGTGGGATTTTTCCTTCTTTTTAATGGTGAAAACCACCGAACACATACTGAGAAAAAAACGGTCACATTTGGCGGGGCCCTCAACATTTTAAAAAGCGGTAACATTTTAAAGAAAATATTAAACATAATTATTTCATTTACCGATAATATCCTCATACTCCATCATTTTTATACATAACTTCTCATTATATCTTTATATTTACGCTCATTCTATTATCGTTTATACAAAATGTCTCAAAACACTCCAAAAAATAAAACCGCAAAGCAACGTCGACAACCAAATGTCCAAACACCCAATTCGAATTTCCGTCTTGATCCTTCACCACCGGTAAACTTTCGAGCCCCATCGTTTGTTTATGGAACACAATACCAAAACCCAAAATACCAAAACCACCATTCATACCTCCACAACAAAATATGTATCAACCAAAAATGTACCAACCACAAACGTACTATCTGTCGAAAGCCTACATTGACCATAAATATACCATGCAATATTGGACATATGCATGTGTGGAAAGCCTACATTGACCATAAGTCCCCTATAAATATTTTGACTAGGAGATTCTACAATTGGGTTATGAAGAAGCAATTAGCTCCTAGAAAAGATCCCGTAACGGGTAAGACTAGTAATTTTGTGGGGAGAGTTAGGGAAATGCCCGTTTATGTGGGAAACTTCACCTACATGATTGACTTCTTGATTGTGGAGGATATTAGCCCGGCGGTCGATATTTATTTGTCTAATGTAGTATTAGGAAGGCCATTCGTGGAGATTTCTAAAATGACTTATGACCCATCCTTAGGGATAGTTAGGTTCACGGATAAAACCGACGAGATTGCCTACCAAATGCCGTATCAGATTGAATAATTCCGACTAATGCCAAATCTTGAAAAGAAACTCAAGCAATCGGTCTACTATAGGAATTATTAGAATAAAATAAGAGGTGTAGACTATGTGATGAAAAAGATACTTGGTTTTTACAAAGAATGTCTACAATTAGGGGCCGGAATATAAAACTAAGATGGAGGATGATGAAGACGTGACGGAAGGTGGAGTCACGTAATAGGTCATGACTTTGAGTCTAGCTACAAGACCCGTTAATAAAGAAAAGTGTTTCTTGGGAGGCAACCCATGTTTTATTGTTTTTTTTGTTTGTTTTTCTTTCGTTTGATTTCATATATATGCTCCATCATAATTGTTTATCGTTCATGTTTCGAATAATTTTGTGAAAATGCTTTATTTTGTTTTTAACCTCGTCTTAATCACATATAAAGGTGTTTTACAGAAAGATAAGTGTAGGGAAGATCATATTTGTTTACAAGAACGAATTCGGCCATGAAAGTTAACAATTATTGATTAGCATATATATTTGTGTGATTGTTAGAGTCAAATGCTTGTATCGAGTCACAATTAATGTTCTGCAGTTTTTCGGGTTTTAATAATCAGGTTTTTCTAGAAATTTTTCAGAAACAAAACGAAAAATACTGTCAAGTCATACCTGACGGCGTCAAGGTCTACAACTCGACAGCGTCAGGCACTGTAGCGGCACAGTTTTCCAGGATTTTGTTTTTCTGCTGGAACTTAATTTTTGAAAATTTTCAGAATTTTAAATTTCCAGGAATCTGTAGACAATTATTTTGCAAGCATTATATCTTACTTTGCTTTCTAAGAATTAGTTTTTATATATAGTGTTTACCACCGATTTTATGCGAGGTTTTGTGTTTATTTTTTTAGTGAATTACAAGTTATATTGGACAAGAAGATAAAGATGAAGTATGATGAGCGTTTATTGAAGTTATTTTCTTGGAGGAGGATTTAACCATGTTTTCACATCGTCCATGCCGAGCAAATCAGGTGAGTACTAGTTTCTTTCATCTATTTTATTTTTCCCGTTATCATAACTTTGATACTTTTCAAGAACATTGTGGGGAATGTTCAATTTAAGTGTAGGGAGGGTAAATGGAATACCTTAGAAACTATAACTTCGCTTCATGTTTGTTTTGTATTTGAGTAAATGTGTAATAAAACTATTAAAAAAAAAAAAAAAAAAAAAAAAAAATTGGGGCAATTTTTGCACAAAATTTAAAATTTTTTACAACATATACTAGTGAAACTTTAGATTTAATAAGCGTCTGATGGATAGAAATTATATAGCTGGCACAAAAACAATTCCACTCAAAAATTTCCACCCGCCTTTAGATCTTTAGGAAAAAGCATTCACCTTTAATGCTTATGAGTGTACCGATAGTATATAGGTTTTAGAACTTGCGTTTGTGATGCATCCCGAGATCGCTACTGAGACTACATTCGTGTAGTTAGGATTTACTAAATGATAAGAGGCATTAGGATAACCATTTTTTTAACCTGTTTTATAATTACTTGACCGATGAGCCAAGTTACTTGACCAATAAAGTAAAGTAATTTTCCCACACCTTTGCGATATACTCATCTTTATTACACGATACCCCTAGTACACCCTCAGAGCCTATCTTTTTCGTGGTTCTCGTAATATTTTGGTGGATTCCGAAATATTAATGAAGAACATTGTTTACAATCCACCCTCAAATGTATACCCAAATCGCCTTAGCCTTCCTTGTATGCACTCATCTTTAGTGCATTATTGTTACAACATTTGTGTTAAACCCTTTGTCAATTGTCTAATTGGTTACATGGTTGCTAAGTCGAGTCATATCTTGTAAATACAGTTTTGGGATGATTGGGAAACATAGTTGTATCATTTTATATGGTCCTACATTAATCGATTACGAGATTATAAGTAGGATCATCTTAACCATAAAATCAGTAAAGCGAGAGCTCTAGACCCCAAGTTTTATATAGTGTCAAAACGTCAAGCACTTCTTATCAAAAGAATCGCTTGGCTCAATCGAAAAAAAATGTTTTAAACCCTTTAAATGTCCTGATTGCAAGTTGCAAATCCTATAACAAATGATATATTTGATGCTTGTTTGAGATTTTATTTCATTTTTGTGTATGATATGATACATCTTTTTTGTTTCCGAAAATTTACAAAAATAAAAGAAGATTTATGTGGGTCCAATGAAATAAACGAGATCATTTATGATAGTTTTTGGTATAAAAGAATTGTGAATATTATATCTAAAATCGTCGCTTTCCATATAAAATCAAATTAATAATATATTAATCCGTATTTTTATCGTTATCATTCTAGGCAAAATTGTGAGAGCCTAAAAGTATGCGACCCTAATTTTTCTTCATAATTGTACTGTTTGTTTATTTATCTACTGAATCATTGGATAACATGATGAGTCATGTTCATATGAACATTAGAGGATCTCAATCCTATACAGATATCATAAGACATCATGCAAAATGTCGTTTTTGAGAATTGCAGTGAGATTGGTTTTAAGAATGTATCGTAAACGGTGAGAGATTCTTATTCAAGCAAACCTAAGAAAGTTTGACATTTTTACTTTGATGTATGCAAGAGATGAGATCAATATAGATCTCATATTTGTCATAGAACCAATGGACCAATCATAGCCACCCATTTTTATTTTCCATCTTTTTTTTAAAAACAACATATCTTGCAAACGGTAAATATTCAAGCTACAAAAAAAATACCATCGCGACGAGAATTAAATGATCTTTCTATAGATATGCATTGTTATATACTTTCGACGAACTTTTTTTTTTAATTTCCGCCCAGAAAGAATCATATATGATTCGTAAAAATCATATATGATTCGTAAGAATCATATATGATTCGATTTTTATGAATCATATATGATTCGTAAGAATCATATATGATTCTTTCTGGGCGGAAATTAAAAAAAAAAGTTCGTCGAAAGTATATAACAATGCATATCTATAGAAAGATAATTTAATTCTCGTCGCAATGGTATTTTTTTTGTAGCTTGACGATTTACGGTTTGCGAGATATTTAAGTTTTAAAAAAAATGTGGAAGTTTATTTTTTTTATTTTGATAAAAAAATGAGTGACTAAGATTGCTTGATGGGTTCTATGGTAAAAGTTGGATCTATAAAAAACTTTTGCCTATGCAATTTAACCTTTATTTCATAACAACATCCATACTTTTTCTCTTCGCCTATCCAAAATATTTACCCAATTTAAGCGTTATTTGGACACAGGTCTCTTTTGATACCTTCTCGGCACCTTACCGTTAAAGATTTCATAAAAGTGAATGAGTACATTATAAGTCTGGGACATATTTTGGGCACAACAAAACTCTTTTATTAACAGAACATTTATGAAAAATACTTTCGCATTGTATTTATAAAGCTAGCTAACAAGTAGTGATACCTCGACCACACTAAAAGAAAATTGGGTACGATAACGAGTCGTGCAAGAGTAGGGACAATGCATGCTTAGTGTGTGGACATAGACAATACGACAAACAGTTTGATAATTCGTACTTTATATGTTTTTCTTAGCACTATTTGTATTTTAGGCCGGATACCATACATGTTGGTGGACCACCGGTGGTGACATCGAACGACCCCATAGCAATCGGTCACCATCACGTACAGTGGTGGAGTTTTTCCTTCTTTTTAATGGTGAAAACCATCGAACAGATATCAAGAAAAAAAAAAAACAAAACAAAACAAACAAACGGTCACATTTGGCAGGGCCCCAACGTTTTAAAAAAGGGTAACATCTTAAAGAAAATATTAAACATTATTATTTCATTTACTGATAATATCCTCATACTCCATCATTTTTATACATAGCTTTTCATTATATCTTTATATTTACGCTCATTCTATTATCGTTTATACAAAGTGTCTCAAAACACTCCAAAAAATAAAACCACAAAGCAACGTCGACAACCAAATGTCCAAACACCCAATTCGAATTTCCGTCTTGATCCTTCACCACCGGTAAACTTTCGAGCCCCATCGTTTGTTTATGGAACACAATACCAAAACCCAAAATACCAAAACCACCATTCATACCTCCACAACAAAATATGTATCAACCAAAAATGTACCAACCACAAATTTACTATCTGTCGAAAGCCTACATTGACCATAAATATACCATGCAATATTGGACATATGCATGTGTGGAAAGCCTACATTGACCATAAGTCCCCTATAAATATTTTGACTAGGAGATTCTACAATTGGGTTATGAAGAAGCAATTAGCTCCTAGAAAAGATCTCGTAACGGGTAAGACTAGTAATTTTGTGGGGAGAGTTAGGGAAATGCCCGTTTATGTGGGAAACTTCAGCTACATGATTGACTTCTTGATTGTGGAGGATATTAGCCCGGCGGTCGATATTTATTTGTCAAATGTATTATTAGGAAGGCCATTCGTGGAGATTTCTAAAATGACTTATGACCCATCCTTAGGGATAGTTAGGTTCACGGATAAAACCGACGAGATTGCCTACCAAATGCCGTATCAGATTGAATAATTCCGACTAATGCCAAATCTTGAAAAGAAACTCAAGCAATCGGTCTACTATAGGAATGATGAGGATAAAAGAAGAGGTGTAGACTATGTGATGAAAAAGATACTTGGTTTTTACAAAGAATGTCTACAATTAGGGCCGGAATATAAGACTAAGATGGAGGATGATGAAGACGTGACGGAAGGTGGAGTCACGTAATAGGTCATGACTTTGAGTCTAGCTACAAGACCCGTTAATAAAGAAAAGCGCTTCTTGGGAGGCAACCCATGTTTTATTGTTTTTTTGTTTGTTTTTCTTTCGTTTGATTTCATATATATGCTCCATCATAATTGTTTATCGTTCATGTTTCGAATAATTTTGTGAAAATGCTTTATTTTGTTTTTAACCTCGTCTTAATCACATATAAAGGTATTTTACAAAAAGATAAGTGTAGGGAAGATCATATTTGTTTACAAGAACGAATTCGGACATGAAAGTTAACAATTATTGATTAGCATATATATTTGTGTGATTGTTAGAGTCAAATGCTTGTATCGAGTCACAATTAATGTTCTGCAGTTTTCCGGGTTTTAATAATCAGGTTTTTCCAGAAATTTTCCAGAAACAAAACGAAAAATACTGTCAAGTCATACCTGACGGTGTCAAGGTCTACAACCCGACGGTGTCAGACACTGTAGCGGCACAGTTTTCCAGGATTTTGTTTTTTTGCTGGAACTTAATTTTTGAAAATTTTCAGAATTTTAAATTTTCAGGAATCTCTAGACAATTATTTTGCAAGCATTATATCTTACTTTGCTTTCTAAGAATTAGTTTTTATATATAGTGTTTACCACCGATTTTATGCGAGGTTTTGAGTTTATTTTCTTAGTGAATTACAAGTTATATTGGACAAGAAGATAAAGATGAAGTATGATGAGCGTTTATTGAAGTTATTTTCTTGGAGGAGGATTTAACCATGTTTTCACATCGTCCATGTCAGGCAAATCTGGTGAGTACTAGTTTCTTTCATCTATTTTATTTTTCCCGTTATCATAACTTTGATACATTTCAAGAACATTGTGGAGAATGTTCAATTTAAGTGTAGGGAGGGTAAATGGGATACCTTAGAAACTATAACTTCGCTTGATGTTTGTTTTGTATTTGAGTAAATGTGTAATAAAACTTTAAAAAAAAATTGTTGGGGCAATTTTGGCACCAAATTTAAAATTTTTTACAACATATAGGAGTGAAACTTTAGTTTTAATAAGCGTCTGATAGATAGAAATTATATAGCTAGCACAAAAACAATTCCACTAAAAAATTTCTATCCAAAAAAAGTGAGGTTCGCCTTTAGATCTTTAGGAAAAAGCATTCACCTTTAATGCTTATGAGTGTACCGGTAGTATATAGGTTTTAGAACTTGCGTTTGTGATGCATCCTGAGATCACTACTGAAACTACATTCGTGTAGTTAGGATTTACTAAATGATAAGATGCATTAGGATAACCATTGTTTTAAACCTGTTTTATAATTACTTGACCAATAAGCCAAGTTACATGACCAATAAAATAAAGTAATTTTCCCACACCTTTGCGATGTACTCAACTTTATTACACGATACCCCTAGTACACCCCTCAGAGCCTATCTTTTTCGCGGTTCTCGTAATATTTTGGTGAATTCCGAAATATTAATGAAGAACATTGTTTACAATCCACCCTCAAATGTACACCCAAATCGCCTTAGCCTTCCTTGTATGCACTCATCTTTAGTGCATTATTGTTACAACATTTGTGTTAAACCATTTGTCAATTGTCTAATTGGTTACATGGTTGCTAAGTCGAGTCATATATTGTAAATATAGTTTTGGGATGATTGGGAGTCATGGGTAAAAGTACTAGTTGTTATGGAGTAATGGGGAAGAACTATTACCCCCATATGTGCGTTAATGTTTAAAGTACTCCAAGTGTTTTGATTTTCTTAATTCGGGTCATTAGTTAGTTATGTGTAAAATATGTAAAAGTTCAAGTGTAGGGAGGTTGCAAGTAATCCCTTTGTAATGATGTATTATTTTGGATGGTAGGGAAAGAGTGTATGGCAAAAAAATGAAAAAGAAAAATAAAATAGAAAAAGACAAGAGAAAAAAACATACGGATTACCATCCCGTCTTTTATTTTTGTTTTAAATAGT
The DNA here is from genome assembly GCA_021014915.2 of Artemisia tridentata subsp. tridentata. NCBI lineage: Eukaryota > Viridiplantae > Streptophyta > Magnoliopsida > Asterales > Asteraceae > Artemisia > Artemisia tridentata. The sequence continues at coordinate 389,642,382 of CP139505.1, forward strand.
GTCTTGAAAAATACAAAAAGAGTTAGTAGTTAGTGAGTCGAGTCGAGTCTTGGCTTAGCAACGCCTCATTGTACATGTAATTAACTAAGATGATTGACTTGCCACCAGTAAATTTCCTTTATCCAACAAAACCATGTTTTTTCATACCCTTACACCTAACGTTACAACCCTTTAAAAGATCTCTTTGATAGTTTATCCTAGGTGCTTACACCAAAGTGGTGGAGGTTTGATCATTTCCCAAGCCTATGTTAATCTATGTGATATGACAGGTAGAGAGTGTTATATTTTCCCGTTTTCATATGTTATATAACTTTATACACCCGAGAGATGAGAGAATCCAAACACTTTATATGAGCTGCTAGTATATAATTTTCGTTCTTATTTTGACTAACGTGGAACGATTGTGTGTTGTAATTACTTTTATATTAATGTTGAATGATCCGTAACTTGTAAATTGATTAGAATAAAAGTATATTTGCTTGAGGACAAGCAAATCCCAAGTGTAGGGATATTTGATAAGGATTTATTTTGTACCTTTTTAAGGGGTTATTTAAGCCCCAAATCGTATAAATATGATCAAATATTGCCTCAAATCATTTATTTTTGTATTTTAGGTATTTGGGACGAGAATTATGGAAATTGTCACTTTTTGGACGTATTTGGACGAAAAAGTGAAGAAAACGACGAAGTCGCAAAATTCTGTCAGACATGGGAGTGTGACGGCGTCACAAGCTACAATGTGACGCCGTCATTTGTTAATCAAGCTGGATCTCTAGTGGAAAGCTACCAAGTGAGGCCCCAAAAGAATCTGAAGACACTATAACCTGACGCCGTCAGGTGTTAATTGAAGATGGGAGTCACGTTTTAAGCTAACAAGAGACGGCCCAGACGGTTTATCAAGTGACGGCCTCAAGTCATTCCTGACGCCTTCATAACGGCGACTTGCACAAGACGAAACCCTAAACCACGGCGAGCTAACGGCGTCACACTTTGCAAGTGACACCGTCACAATTGTAATCCTATATATATTTTCGCATGTTTTCATTATTAGGGAGACATCTTTGGGGAATATCTAAAAGTATGGTTTGGGATGAATTTTACAGCTTTTGTAAGGCTTTCAAAGCCCTTGAACTTCATGTTTCAATAAAGATAAGTATCCCTTTAATCATTCGATATGTCTATGTATTGTTTGATTATGTGTTTATCTTTTCTTTGCTTTAAAATGCTAGCTTAAGTTTATTTGTGTTTGCTTAGATCTAGTGAAACCTATTGATTTGTTGTCTCTTGTTTAGTTGATTGCCTCGCGTTAGGCTAAGAAAACTGGCTGACCTCTTATATGTAACTAGCTTGAACGTCTTAGAAAACGCAACCTTAGAGTGCACTATTGGTTTTTCTCGTTGTATTTATTGCGTGAATTGCGGCTTGTAGATCCTAGAAAACTTAATAGACTTTAAGGTTTTTAGGGGAGACTAAGATTCATAGAGTTGGGGACTTCGGCATCTCCCCACGACCGATATTAAGGAATACAGCGCTTTAACTAAAACAAGGACGTGACAATTCGACAGATCAATAGGAGATAACTATGGAGTAATTAAATCTAAGTAAACACGCTTTTTCCCTATCATAAGAAGTCACCAATTGTATTTTCTCTTTTTAATTAGTTTATTTTAATTGAATTATTAGTTTTGAGTTAGTTGACTAGCAACTAATTCCGCCCACTCTTCTAAAACCCGAGATTTTTACTGTTTTCATAAAAAAAATAAAAAAAATAATTATAAAAAAAATAATCATCCCTCACCTCTAGACCTATCTCGTCATACATCTTGACCTAACGATATTATTCCTCTAGAGAACGATCAATCCCCCGGATTTACCTATACTACACTACAGCGATTAGGTACACTGCCTAGAGGATTGTAAAACTTCGTTTCGAGGTCTCGCAAATCTCGCATCAAGTTTTTGGCGTCGCTGCCGGGGAATAGTTATTGTTTAGGTTCAATATCTATCTCGTTTTGGTCTATTCACTAGATTCCTATCAAGTTCGATTTTATTTTCTTTTTAGTAGCTTTCTTTAGTCTATCTTTTCTTCGTGTCCTTTGTTTCGTAATCCATATCATTCGCCATCATGGTAGATGGTAATATCTTTGGCCTACACCAAGCACACCAAGCACCACCACAACAACACCAAGCCCCACCAAACCACCAAGAACAACCCCACCAAGACCCACCAATTAACCAAGACCCACCTAGAGCCCATACTCTAGGTGAGTACTCCAAACCAAGCCACCAAGGCTATCGAAACACCATTGAGCTCCCCCAAAGAGCCAATGTGTCTCCCTTGCGATCCGAAACCATCCGACTGGTACAAAGCGAATATGCATTCCATGGACTTCGTTCCATAGATCCAAATCAACATCTCAAGGATTACCTTAAAATCGTAGATTCCATAGACCTTGATGTTGCCACTCAAGAGACAACGCGATTGCGTCTATTCCAATTCTCTCTACGTGACCAAGCTAGTGAATGGATTGAGCATTTACCCGTTGGATCTATGACATCTTGAGATGATCTCACTTCTCGTTTCCTCGCTCAATTTTTCCCACCGGTGAGAACTACCAAGCTAAGGAATGACATCTTGATGTTGCAACAACCTCAAGGTGAAACTCTTTATGAAGCATGGACTCGTTTCAAGGACTTACTCCAAAAATTCCCTCATCTTGGAATTGATCTTTGGCTTCAAATCCAATTTTTCTACGATCATGTCAATCAATCCACAAGGCAAACCATTGACCAAGTGGCCGGTGGCAAGCTACGTGACAAGAATACGGAAGAATCGTGGGGCATCATAGAATATCTTGCTCTCTATGACAACGAATTTTGGAATGACCCCCGCGAGTTGAGCAAAACAGTCAAGGCAATATCCTTTCCTTCGAATAACCCAAGCATTCCCGACCGTAGGATCATGAAACTTGAAGGCCAAGTCAAGGTTCTCATGAAATCCTACGAAGCTCCTAAACCTTCAAGTCAAGTGAACAAAATCAATTCTTCGTGTGAATTGTGTAGTGGTCTCCATGACACTCGTGAATTGTGTAGGTTCACGGATGAAACCGACGGGATTGCTTACCAAATGCCGTATAAGATTGAACAATTCCAACTAATGCCAAATCTTGAAAAGGAACTCAAACAATCGGTCTACTATAGGAATGATGAGGATAAAAGAAGAGGTGTAGACTATGTGATGAAAAAGATACTTGGTTTTTACAAAGAATGTCTACAATTAGGGTCGGAATATAAGACTAAGATGGAGGATGATGAGGACGTGATGGAAGGTGGAGTCACGTAATAGGTCATGACTTTGAGTCTAGCTACAAGACTCGTTAATAAAGAAAAGCGCTTCTTGGGAGGCAACCCAAGTTTTATTTATTTATTTTATTTTTATTTTCTTTTGTTTGATTTCATATATATGCTCCATCATAATTGTTTATCATTCATGTTTCGAATAATTTTGTGAAAATGCTTTATTTTGTTTTTAACATCGTCTTAATCACATATAAAGGTATTTTACAAAAAGATAAGTGTAGGGAAGATCATATTTGTTTACAAGAACGAATTCGGACATGAAAGTTAACAATTATTGATTAGCATATATATTTTTGTGATTGTTAGAGTCAAATGCTTGTATCGAGTCACAATTAATGTTCTGCAGTTTTTCGGGTTTTAATAATCAGGTTTTTCCAGAAATTTTCTAGAAACAAAATGAAAAAATACTATCAGGTCATACCTGACGGTGTCAGGGTCTACAACCCGATGGCGTCAGGCACTGTAGCAGCACAGTTTTCCAGGATTTTGTTTTTCTGCTGGAACTTAATTTTTGAAAATTTTCAGAATTTTAAATTTCCAGGAATCTGTAGACATTTATTTTGCAAGCATTATATCTTACTTTGCTTTCTAGGAATTAGTTTTTTATATATAGTGTTTACCGCCGATTTTATGCGAAGTTTTGTGTTTGTTTTCTTAGTGAATTACCGGTTATACTGGACAAGAAGATAAAGATGGGGTATGATGAGCGCTTATTGAAGTTATTTTCTTGGAGGAGGATTTAACCATGTTTTCACATCGTCCATGCCTAGCAAATCAGGAGAGTATTAGTTTCTTTCATCAATTTTATTTTTCCCGTTATCATATGTGAGATCCCGCAAAAATCCATCATAATAAATATCACTGATTAAAGATAATCTCAACTTACTGTCCGATAAATCCCATTTTTACGAGGAAATTAAAATTTTTTTTTCATTCTTACCACGTTACGTCATTACAATGCTCACCAAATAACGACACCAGCTCACGATTTGTATTTCGAGACATGACTATCTCACAAGAAACAATATTTCACAAACCCCATTTTCACTAGATGCAAATCTCACTAATATTAATTAGTATCCAAGTATAAATACACAAATGGCAATTTTTACAACTAATAATATTCTAAATGCACTAATCCCATTTGGATTTAACTAATTTCGGTTTGCCTAACCAACTACAAAGCCAAGCGGGCTGTCTAAATTTGGCCCATCATCGGCCCATTACACGCTCCACCAGCCCAACTCTTGTTTTGTTAGTTCATACAAAATCCGACCAGCCACACCTCTTCAAAAGCGACTCGATATCTTTCAAATTTTAAACACAACTCACGAATATTTTTGCATTATCCCATACACGACCCACTAGATTATTCGTATGCCAAATTTTAGAAAATCAAGTCAAGTATTGATATGGTTTCGAACGCCAAAGTGTTTGTCCCAGCTCAACAAAACTCGCATATATCAAAATCACAAAACCCAACTAATTCGAACCCCGACTTTTCCTACGTTACACAAATAATATTCTTAACATAATGTGATGTTTATAATACCCTCAGGACTGTAGCCATGGGTTGTGTCTCGCTAAACCCACTTGGCACCCATTTCTATTACAAACCGATCAAATATACATGCATGCCAACAACTAAAGCCAAGATATCTTTGAACTTTAACTAAACATTCACTCATTCACTCGGTTAGTTACCTTCACACTCAACCGAGTTATCATACACGAATATGTAGAAATGCCAACAACAAAGGACAAGTGTAAGATCCCACGAAAATCCATTATGATAATCCTCATTTATTAAAGATAACCTCGAATTACCATTTAACAAAACCCATTTTTACGGGGAAATTTAAAATTTTTCTTGATATATTATTTTCACCATGTCACGACATCACAACAATTACCAAATAACAACACTAGTACTTGACGTGCTTTACGAAACATAACTATCACAAAAGAGTTAGCAGTTTACAAAAATCATCATATACACTAATTATTATACTTCCTACCTACTTACAATTTATATTAATACAAACTTGTGAATATCCATACCATACAACAACAATAGACAAAATTCTACCTAACTCCTAAGATATTTGGATGTCGGTAGAATACTCCAAGAAAATCCATACATGTATCTGTCCTTCATCAAATCCATACACGTAATACACAAATCTGGCCTTCATCAAAATCCATACACGTACTCCATACGTTTCTTATATAAACACTTACTCCCCACAACATTTCTTTTATAAATGTATACATATAGATCTGATTAAATATCCCTCTCTCATTTCCGGCAAACAAAACCAGTCACCGGCGCTCCACCGCCGGCTACCTCCTCTCACCGCCACCACCAAAATAATCTTTGTGTCTTCCTCATCATTTCCCCGTGCATCACGCGCCTCAAAACCCACCCTCATATATTTTGTTTTTCCGGTAACTCACTAATTTTTCGGCATGTTTTTCCGGCAACACAAGGTCGACGGTATATATGTTTCTGGTGTTAGTTTAGTTCTTTTGGGTTCGAGTATCACCACTGCCGCCATGGCTGTCCCCACAGCCACCATTTCAGCCGCCGTTATCCTCCTCTTCTCCTTCCCGTCATGGTAAAAATCGAGAAGCCCGTCTTCGTATATTTTCCTTTATATTATTACCGATTATGATTTGTTATTATTTTCGTGGATATATATCAAACGGTTTATTTTGGATTTTAAACTAATAACTCGTTACTATCAATTTTGTGGTTAAAAACTGAATATAAGAACCGGATACAAACTGTTTTGGAACCAAAAATCGTGTGGTAAGATTTAATATCAAATGGTGTTGGTTTTGTGTTATGTTTGTGCTCGTGTTATAATCGGTTAAGAAAAATCCACCCGTGGGGTGCTTGTCGTTGAATTGATTGTTAGTCGAGTCTTTATGGTTGCGTTGGGTTAAGACCGAGACCACTAGGGTCTCGGCAATGTTATTGTTGATGTTGACGCGGTACAAAAGGGAACCCAAGAAGGGTCTTGGTTTGGTTAATTTATAGCTTTAGTCATTATGGTCATGTATTGATTAAATTTCGTTTTCATTGTTATGTCATTTGAGTTTGCGTCTCGGATTAACAGCCTAGGGTGTTGGTTTACAATGGTGTTGTTTCCAGCTAGTAGGGTGCTGCTTGTTGTTTGAATTGTCTCGAGTTTGTTAGTTCTAATTCCCTAGTCGTGGTTCACAAAGGGTGTCGTTGTTGTGTTGGCTTGTCACGGTTTAACTCAAGGAACCACAGAAGTGGTCTCGGTGTCATACAAGTGGTAATATTCGTGCTTCGTTTTTGTTTGTGTTTATATTGGTCTTGGACTCGGTTAGGTTTACTTATGGTTTGAAAAACGCAACCCACACAGGGTACGTTAGTTTGGCTTATAACTTGGATCAGGGTGTGTTTGATTATTATCTGGGCCGAAGCCCAAGGGTGTGTTGGATTTTGGTTACCACAAAGTGGGTTTGGTGTAGTATTGGGTAAAGCCAAATGAGTTAAAAATAAAAAGATAACATTTGTTTCATTAAGATAATTAAACTTATATATTACTTTCGGTTATTAAAAAGGGGATTAACTAACATATTACTTGGTCGATATTTTTGGATATTTGGTACGTTTCGGATTATACTTGGAAATTGTGACATTGATCTGAATACGGACTTTGTTTATAGTACTTGGACATTGGACAAACGCGGATCGTTATCGGGACTTATAATATTGGATAACGGACTTATTGAACATTTTGACTCGAGCTGGTATAATATATTAACTTCAAAATGAACTTAATATATTAAACACGAAACGGATTCAAAATCTTCAATAAAACTAAAACTAATATTTACAAGGAATATTATCGGGACATAAACTTATAAATTATTGTAATTTCAGATTTGGTTAGTCCAAATCTCAACGATTTGAGAAAAACTGATTTTGATAGTTAAACTTTTTCCTATTTTACAAGACGCTTATCTTTTATACAAACTATTTGGGATAACGGGGTAAATGCCGAAACGCACAAACTAGTTATTTGATTTGAGGTGTTTATTTGACTTTAGCTTCTAAGTTGTCCTCCTTGGTTTGAGTTCTCGTCAGTATCCTCTTGAGTTAGTTGATGTCTATTCTTTTTGGCGTGAGTTGTACGTCGAGTCTAGGTTATCTTACCACACCACACGAAACATTTAAACTAAGCTTTTGATAAGTTTTGGAAAACTGAATAATCCACGAAAACTATGACACTTTATCTTTTATAGACTTTATTATTGTGCTAGACGTGTTTTGAGGTAACTGTATACGTATTAGGTTGTGTACCGTCGTTGCTGTATGAGACTGTTGTAATATGCTCTAGATGCCAGTCATGTCAGTGTGATCTTTGCTTGCTGTGGCTAAGGTGAGTCGTGGCCCCTCCTATTTTAATACTTGATTTATACTTTTTGGGGGAGATACATGCTTCGAAATATTTTATTCATTTATCAACTATATGATTTACTTTGCGATACAATACTTCTATGAGCACTATGAAAACTCTTATGACTTATCGTGAGTCGTGGCCCCTACTTTTCACACTTGTTTTTAATAACTCTTTTGGGGGAGATACATGCTTTAACTGTTTTATATTACTTGAAAACTCTCATGAATTGCTCAAAACTATCAACTACGCTTTACCTATTTGAATTATACTTGAAAGGAATACATGCTCAATATATGTGCAAATTGTCTGTTTAGCTTAAACACGGAACTTGAAACATAACATCTCTGAACTACTTGATGTAACATGATACTGAGGCTTACTGTATGCATTCATGTGACAAATGAATGAACTGTTACTTATTATAATATTTCTATATTCCACTGGAAATAATTGCCAAGATCAGAATGCGTGTATTTTATTAACCTTTAGACCTATATTGCCTAAGCACACCTTATTGCCAAAAAGACCCTTTATCATGAGCCATTAATCACTGCGGTGAGCGCGAATATAGCAACAGCTTCGAAACCTGTTGGAGGACTGACAACCTATCCCACTAATACTAGGACGGAATGCTTAATCGCTAGTCATATTAGTCGCGATGCGCTATATTTGAGAAAAATAGGAAGTGGCAAATCACCTATTACACGAGGGCATAAACTTTCGTCATTAATTTGGTGAACACTCCGTTTTACGGTACTCTGTTAACGTTTTGCGTGTCATGAGGCTTAAGGCAATATAACTTTATATATGAATGTTTCATATATATATCCTAGGATACAGCTGTATTAGAAGACCACCACTTTTCACTGATAGATTTCAGACTTTAGACTATTATTTCACTACGTGTTATGATTATTAATCCCGTACTTGAACTTTAACTGTTACCATATGTGACTTAAATAAGAATTCTGCAAGGCAACCCAAAATGCTTGGTATATCATTACATTTAAAAGCTGACTCAACATCCCATTTCGAGCATATAACAACGTAGCTCAACTTCATTTATAATATGAAACTTATGATTTTGAAGATCATACATTATTCACTTGTGGATTTTTATACAACGCAACTCTTTATTTATTTCATGAAGAACTATTATCACTATACACCTTTCAAAGAGAGATATTTTCTATCAACCTCCACGAACTCACCAACCATTGTGTTGACGTTTTAAGCATGTTTATCTCAGGTAATTAACGGAGCAGGACAAGACACGGAGCGGGCATCTTTTACTCTGATAATTTAAATGGTGTAAAATCAAATATGTCATTCTTTCCAAACTACCACATTTTTAAGAGATTTTTGAATCAAATAATTCACTTTTAACAAAAAGATTATTTTGAATGACATATAACTTTCAAAACGCCCCCTTCCGGGCCGTTTTCTGGAATTTTAACTTTGATCCTCACCGTAACACCCTAATTATTTTTCCGCTGCCACAAACCAAATTAGGGGTGTTACAGTTTGGTATCAGAGCCAATGGTTATAGAGAATCAAATGTTTTCAAACATCGAACTATAACCACACTTTCAAAATGAATGATTTTACACCATACCATTTTACGCCCTCCGTGTCTGCAGACTGCCGTGCTCAATACATTACCTATTAAGATTATTTTGCACTAATCTTTACATGCTTGATAATTACTCTTCACGCGTTACACACTGTGTTATCTCACACTTACCGTTACGCTCTTAACTTACGAATTACTCATAATTATTATTTTCGACTACTACAGTACCATGTCTTCCAAAACCAACTGATATTACCAAACTACCCTCCGTACTATTTGAACATCAACTACTTATCAAATCTCTCCAGATACTGAAGATCCCTATGTATTAATGTCACAACCCCAACCTAATACGGAATTTACTCAATTACCACTCCTCTCATCACTTACTTACTCACCCCTACGTCAGAAACGTAGGAGAACTACTAAATCTTATCCAAATGGAAAGTTGATTGGTTGTCCGACAACATTCAAAGTTGGACAAAATTCACACCAAGAAAACAATTTGGGAATACGTCGAGCCAAATTCTTCTTTACCTACACTACCACTCCCACCTATCTCAGTAGCCCGACGCAGAAAAGTCAGGATTTTAGCACCTTATGAGCCTGAACTGTTTATAACACCATTTTGGAGTTACCTCAATGGAACTATTAAGAAAATACACCTATGCTTAGTACCGATTAGACCACCATTTCTACCTTACTCCCCTACTTCACCCCTAGATATGATCAGGATGATGTCACCATACCTTATCACCACTACTATCATCATCCCTTTCACCGTCAGTTGGACCCGACTACTCGATAAGACTACTTACCTAGACATACCTGTTTACACCTCACCATCGGGAGCTGACTCCTAGAGAGAATTTACCTCTCAGGTCTCCCTCATAATTACTATTTCCCACCTGCTTTCACTCTTTCAGCCCAAATCCTCAAGACTGGATAGAACTTTAGGACAACAGTTACCCACACACCTACTCCTCCCACCAACATGACGCGACTGGAGCGTCATAAAGAACAAATTAATACACTCCAGAACATCATGGACAAACCCCACTCACAACCAACGACGCCCTACCTGACCTTTTATCCGACAAGATGGACTTTCAGGACGGACTGATAAGGTTTCAGTCAGAGATATTAAGAAACACTCCCATATGACAGTCCTTACAATGAGCAAGAAAGAGGCATATTAACCCGCTGCATGGAACATTAATAAAAGACCTTGTATCGTTTGCTTTGTAAAACAATCGATCAAGTTATTAATATTGTGATATTTACAGTGATTATACCCAGACCTACTACAATATTACCTACGATTGTTATGATTCCTCATACCTGCCATAACTAGGCTATGACCATAGAATTCTTTAAGACAAAATTTCGGAAGAAAACTTGATGAATGAAGAGAAAATTGTTGAACTTCGGTTTTTGTAAATGAAACAGTTTGTTCCCTAGCAATCCCATACCAAGAATTAAGCATTTATCCACGACACAACCCAGACACATCGTGATTTAGGGTTCACAACTGGTTAAAGTTTCACATTGTGACCACATTATTAAGACTAGTATACAAATACCTTGTTACTCAAATTATTCTGACATGGCCATTAGGTGGATTTAAATCCGTTTTCTTGGGATATTGATAGAATATGGCCAGCATAAGCATTACAAATACTCCACTAGCACCAACCACAACCTTGACACCCGAAGTTATCCAAAAGTCAATAACCAACATCGTTGCTATGATACTCGAGATAACTACAGTAGCTTGTCCGAGTAGCAACAATATAGCAAGAGAAGAAAAGAAGACGGCTAAGTCTTATAAGTATATCCTTGAAAGTTTCACGGGTTGTAGACAAACTCATTTTAAAAATACAGAAGAAATGACTAAACCTACCATCACCATTACCCAAGAATTTCTAGACCAAAAGTTAAACGGGACACTTTAAGAATCAATGCCCAACCCAGAATATCACTTAGGACAAAAAGACCAATGGAAGAGAATGGAAACTCTTTAGAACCTTAACAACTTCAAAGGATAACACCCAAGTTTAAGAAGAAGATAAATTCTATTGTGGATAAGTAAACCCTAGTTTAAGAATTTCCCAGTTGTATTCCCTTATGTACTTTAGGCACAATGAATGTAACCTAAGCGTAACAATTATCTTTCTACCGAATGAAGACTCTACCTTGTAACATTTGCGAAATAATCATAATCCACGTCTAGTTCAATTTCTATTCTATTCATAGTCATTAAGTAACAATATCCTGACACCATTTTGGAAATTTGATTGAGCATTATATTCGACCAAACAATAGATTATCACCACTTTATAATAAATTCTCACCCGAAACCTAAGTTTATACTGGGAATATCCTATATTCACCCTAGAGATTCCTGACTTATCACCATAGTATGAACATAAATTTTCTACTGTCTTTTGAAAAAGCAATCATATCGTCATTTTACATAAACAACATGTTTTACACCATCTAAAACCTCTTAAAAAAAAAAAGCATAAATATCACGGTGACTGAGCCAAGCATTACATTATTTGGTCCTCAAATTATACATAGCCTGATCAACTATGTCTAATTTAGGAAGAATCATGTTATGAATGAAACATTTATCTTTCAGAATTCCTAATAACAACTTCTATTCAAAAGCAAAATCTTGAGACAAAATAAATTGCTCATAAAACGTCACATTTGACCAACCACAAATAAATACCTACACATATTACCCACCATTCTTATGATAAGAAACTGACAAAAGTACAAGTATTAGAACCCTAATAATTCACAAAGACTTATGAAAAGCGCAATTAGCAAGAAATCTTATTAGAATACACGGAAATTAGTGCATAACTAGCAACGATAATGCTAAAGTTACAACTACTTATTCCAACCTTCCTACTATCTATTTTCCCTACGCCATATCCACGATAAGGGCTACAATCATCAGCGGGATGACAAACGCTAAAATCACAACCAAATATTGGAAATCTTCTTCCGGAGCGTACCTCCAGTAGATAACCACAAGAATAACGCACACAATCGCTAGCATAATTATGAAGTGCGGCATTTTTGAGATGTGGAACGAGAGAAAAATAATTGGTGAAAGAATGAAAATTAAAATGGAATATTTATAGGCTAAATCTAACCGCTAGAACCAAAACTAGCCGTTGAGGGCACCGTTCATGACTGTTAGTATACACTGTTCACTAGCCGTTAAATTCCCCCAGTTCCTGATCGTTATTCTCATTATTCCCAGTCCTTAGGCTTATTAATTGAACCAACATTCGAATCTATTTCATCTAGCATGAATAAATCTAACTAGATCTCGTTTCCTTGATGTTCGGTTAGAAACCTCTCGACAACATTTTTCATAAACCCTCACCATAGAACACCACATTTTCAACACCTATCATAGACTGAACTTCGGGACGAAGTTCAAAATTTAGGGGTAGATACTGTAAGATCCCACGAAAATCCATTATGATAATCCTCATTTATTAAAGTTAACCTCGAATTACCATTTAACAAAACCCATTTTTACGGGGAAATTTAAAATTTTTCTTGATATATTATTTTCACCATGTCACGACATCACAACAATTACCAAATAACAACACTAGTACTTAACGTGCTTTACGAAACATAACTATCACAAAAAAGTTAGCAGTTTACAAAAATCATCATATACACTAATTATTATACTTCCTACCTACTTACAATTTATATTAATACAAACTTGTGAATATCTATACCATACAACAACAATAGACAAAATTCTACCTAACTCCTAAGATATTTGGATGTCGGTAGAATACTCCAAGAAAATCCATACATGTATCTGTCCTTCATCAAATCCATACACGTAATACACAAATCTGGCCTTCATCAAAATCCATACACGTACTCCATACGTTTCTTATATAAACACTTACTCCCCACAACATTTCTTTTATAAATGTATACATATAGATTTGATTAAATATCCCTCTCTCATTTCCGGCAAACAAAACCAGTCACCGGCGCTCCACCGCCGGCTACCTCCTCTCACCGCCACCACCAAAATAATCTTTGTGTCTTCCTCATCATTTCCCCGTGCATCACGCGCCTCAAAACCCACCCTCATATATTTTGTTTTTCCGGTAACTCACTAATTTTTCGGCATGTTTTTCCGGCAACACAAGGTCGACGGTATATATGTTTCTGGTGTTAGTTTAGTTCGTTTGGGTTCGAGTATCACCACTGCCGCCATGGCTGTCCCCACAGCCACCATTTCAGCCGCCGTTATCCTCCTCTTCTCCTTCCCTTCATGGTAAAAATCGAGAAGCCCGTCTTCGTATATTTTCCTTTATATTATTACCGATTATGATTTGTTATTATTTTCGTGGATATATATCAAACGGTTTATTTTGGATTTTAAACTAATAACTCGTTACTATCAATTTTGTGGTTAAAAACTGAATATAAGAACCGGATACAAACTGTTTTGGAACCAAAAATCATGTGGTAAGATTTAATATCAAATGGTGTTGGTTTTGTGTTATGTTTGTGCTCGTGTTATAATTGGTTGAGAAAAATCCACCCGTGGGGTGCTTGTCGTTGAATTGATTGTTAGTCGAGTCTTTATGGTTGCGTTGGGTTAAGACCGAGACCACTAGGGTCTCGGCAATGTTATTGTTGATGTTGACGCGGTACAAAAGGGAACCCAAGAAGGGTCTTGGTTTGGTTAATTTATAGCTTTAGTCATTATGGTCATGTATTGATTAAATTTCGTTTTCATTGTTATGTCATTTGAGTTTGCGTCTCGGATTAACAGCCTAGGGTGTTGGTTTACAATGGTGTTGTTTCCAGCTAGTAGGGTGCTGCTTGTTGTTTGAATTGTCTCGAGTTTGTTAGTTCTAATTCCCTAGTCGTGGTTCACAAAGGGTGTCGTTGTTGTGTTGGCTTGTCACGGTTTAACTCAAGGAACCACAGAAGTGGTCTCGGTGTCATACAAGTGGTAATATTCGTGCTTCGTTTTTGTTTGTGTTTATATTGGTCTTGGACTCGGTTAGGTTTACTTATGGTTTGAAAAACGCAACCCACATAGGGTACGTTAGTTTGGCTTATAACTTGGATCAGGGTGTGTTTGATTATTATCTGGGCCGAAGCCCAAGGGTGTGTTGGATTTTGGTTACCACAAAGTGGGTTTGGTGTAGTATTGGGTAAAGCCAAATGAGTTAAAAATAAAAAGATAACATTTGTTTCATTAAGATAATTAAACTTATATATTACTTTCGGTTATTAAAAAGGGGATTAACTAACATATTACTTGGTCGATATTTTTGGATATTTGGTACGTTTCGGATTATACTTGGAAATTGTGACATTGATCTGAATACGGACTTTGTTTATAGTACTTGGACATTGGACAAACGCGGATCATTATCGGGACTTATAATATTGGATAACGGACTTATTGAACATTTTGACTCGAGCTGGTATAATATATTAACTTCAAAATGAACTTAATATACTAAACACGAAACGGATCCAAAATCTTCAATAAAACTAAAACTAATATTTACAAGGAATATTATCGGGACATAAACTTATAAATTATTGTAATTTCAGATTTGGTTAGTCCAAATCTCAACGATTTGAGAAAAACTGATTTTGATAGTTAAACTTTTTCCTATTTTACAAGACGCTTATCTTTTATACAAACTATTTGGGATAACGGGGTAAATGCCGAAACGCACAAACTAGTTATTTGATTTGAAGTGTTTATTTGACTTTAGCTTCTAAGTTGTCCTCCTTGGTTTGAGTTCTCGTCAGTATCCTCTTGAGTTAGTTGATGTCTATTCTTTTTGGCGTGAGTTGTACGTCGAGTCTAGGTTATCTTACCACACCACACGAAACATTTAAACTAAGCTTTTGATAAGTTTTGGAAAACTGAATAATCCACGAAAACTATGACACTTTATCTTTTATAGACTTTATTATTGTGCTAGACGTGTTTTGAGGTAACTGTATACGTATTAGGTTGTGTACCGTCGTTGCTGTATGAGACTGTTGTAATATGCTCTAGATGCCAGTCATGTCAGTGTGATCTTTGCTTGCTGTGGCTAAGGTGAGTCGTGGCCCCTCCTATTTTAATACTTGATTTATACTTTTTGGGGGAGATACATGCTTCGAAATATTTTATTCATTTATCAACTATATGATTTACTTTGCGATACAATACTTCTATGAGCACTATGAAAACTCTTATGACTTATCGTGAGTCGTGGCCCCTACTTTTCACACTTGTTTTTAATAACTCTTTTGGGGGAGATACATGCTTTAACTGTTTTATATTACTTGAAAACTCTCATGAATTGCTCAAAACTATCAACTACGCTTTACCTATTTGAATTATACTTGAAAGGAATACATGCTCAATATATGTGCAAATTGTCTGTTTAGCTTAAACACGGAACTTGAAACATAACATCTCTGAACTACTTGATGTAACATGATACTGAGGCTTACTGTATGCATTCATGTGACAAATGAATGAACTGTTACTTATTATAATATTTCTATATTCCACTGGAAATAATTGCCAAGATCAGAATGCGTGTATTTTATGAACCTTTAGACCTATATTGCCTAAGCACACCTTATTGCCAAAAAGACCCTTTATCATGAGCCATTAATCACTGCGGTGAGCGCGAATATAGCAACAGCTTTGAAACCTGTTGGAGGACTGACAACCTATCCCACTAATACTAGGACAGAATGCTTAACCGCTAGTCGTATTAGTCGCGATGCGCTATATTTGAGAAAAATAGGAAGTGGCAAATCACCTATTACACGAGGGCATAAACTTTCGTCATTAATTTGGTGAACACTCCGTTTTACGGTACTCTGTTAACGTTTTGCGTGTCATGAGGCTTAAGGCAATATAACTTTATATATGAATGTTTCATATATATATCCTAGGATACAGCTGTATTAGAAGACCACCACTTTTCACTGATAGATTTCAGACTTTAGACTATTATTTCACTACGTGTTATGATTATTAATCCCGTACTTGAACTTTAACTGTTACCATATGTGACTTAAATAAGAATTCTGCAAGGCAACCCAAAATGCTTGGTATATCATTACATTTAAAAGCTGACTCAACATCCCATTTCGAGCATATAACAACGTAGCTCAACTTCATTTAGAATATGAAACTTATGATTTTGAAGATCATACATTATTCACTTGTGGATTTTTATACAACGCAACTCTTTATTTATTTCATGAAGAACTATTATCACTATACACCTTTCAAAGAGAGATATTTTCTATCAACCTCCACGAACTCACCAACCATTGTGTTGACGTTTTAAGCATGTTTATCTCAGGTAATTAACGGAGCAGGACAAGACACGGAGCGGGCATCTTTTACTCTGATAATTTAAATGGTGTAAAATCAAATATGTCATTCTTTCCAAACTACCACATTTTTAAGAGATTTTTGAATCAAATAATTCACTTTTAACAAAAATATTATTTTGAATGACATATAACTTTCAAAACGCCCACTTCCGGGCCGTTTTCTGGAATTTTAACTTCGATCCTCACCGTAACACCCTAATTATTTTTCCGCTGCCACAAACCAAATTAGGGGGTGTTACAACAAGGTTCTATTAACCCTCCCATAACTTCCAATGATTGCTAAGACAGAAGCATGCTTAAAACCACTGCTACTCCACAGTAAAGAATCATGATTTAGTTTTGAGGGTAATATGGTCAAAGCATGCGTAGCTTACTTCTATATATTTTACCTTCTTCTAACAGCCACCTTGCTCACTTCCTACACATCTCACTTTCACTAAATACTCTAAAGACTCAGAGGCAATTGTCCCTCACAAAGGAAGCAAATCGAGTAGGAGATAAATACGTGAAACGTATTGGAGCTCGCCAAAGCTTGCTGTCCTCATCCTTGTGTTCCATTCGATCTTCATTTCCTCTCCACCACCTTTAAAAGGTGTAGTAAGTGCTCAACATTCTCTCGTACTTTCATTTCTCACGCGCACGAGTCACCGTGCATCATTGTTTAATTCATTTGAAACATATAACTCGTCACGTTTATATATTCACTATTAAGTTAAACATCACTTTCGTTTAGAACAACCCACATGAGGTGACGAACCCTTATCATGGGGAAACTTGTAAACGTTACTCACCCTTCACACACTCACGTAGAAGAATTCAACCCTGCATGCATCATCTCTTATTCCATTCGAACGAAATATCTTCTTTTACATATTGTTATTACATATGTTAAGTTTATGAAAACCCACAAACATATGTCGAACCTCCACTGTGGATGGTTTACGAATCACAACTCTCATCATTTTCACGTTTAACATCCATTTCATGCATGGCTTGAACGTATAAGAACTTGACATCACACGTAAGAACATAGGTTGAAAACACTTAGAATTTTCTAAGTATTTTGTTATAGCGAAACCGCCCCAACTAGCCTTAAAAACGATTTAATATCTCATGATTTAACTAAACGAACATGCCCTAACTTTATACGACCTGTTAGAACACACAACTAGCTACGTTTTTCTTATAAACATCTTATAAAAATAAGGGTAAAAATAATCATGTTTCGACCCCTTAAAACAGCCCAAGTAAAAGCGTATAAACCATATATTTGGAAAATAACTAAAAACCCATATTGGGCTAGAGTTGTAAATCGTTAAGGGCCCATTTAAATGAGAAATAAGCTACTAGCCGAATAAGCTGTTAAAATAAGCTTCATTTATCTTAAATATAACTTATAAAAACACGCCCACTTTTTCCTTACCATTTTGACACTTTTGGACTAAAAATGTAACGCGATTTGACTAGAAGGACTAAAACTGCCAAACTGTGAAACTTGTGGACTGAAGCTGTGAAAACAGATTATAAAGGACTTGAATTGACCATTGAGTTAACTCCAAGCCTTATATGGACATTTGGATAATTTTTGGACTATTATTGGACTTTAGACTTAACGAAGGACTAACGACGTAACGCAATCACAGTTAGGGTAAAAAGTGTAAAATCTGAGAAAAGACAAGGACTAATTAATTTTACTTAATCTTCTTATTTCATTTTCCATTTTTCACCCACCATTTCATATGCATTTTATACTTTTTTAGATTATGCATTATTTTCGTTAGTTATTAGAAAAATTTACGATTTCACTTGCATATCATTTCATCGTATTTTGAGGATATAATATTTGAGTCGAGTGACATAAGAATCAAGATAATATCATGCATGATATTATATTTTAGCTTGAGGCATTTTAAGCATATCACACTCACATCATCAAATCGTTGTACGATTTCTCACTTTCACACTCATCGTTAGTTATAAGTCAGAATCTTAGACTTCCCTCATATTCAGGTCCCGTAATGAAGACGTTTCCGTGATCGTTTCCATAAGCCTTACTTGAATCTTATAATTCCATCTTGTCAGATACACTCCAGGTGAGTCGTGGCCCCTACTTTTTAATATCGATTTTAATAACTCTTTTGGGGGAGATACATGCTTCAACTGTTTTAAGTATTTTTATACTTTGGAAACTCTCATGATTTATTTAAAATAATCAACTATGTTTTACATGTTTTGAATCACCCTTTGACGGGAATATATACTCGTTATACTTGCAAATTGCTTGCTTAGCATAAATGCTATATTTGAAAAATAACATTTTCAAACTACTTGTTGTAACAAGATACTGAGACTCATTTTATGCATTCATATAACAACTGAATGTACTGTAAACCTTACTATGATATTTCTACAGTTCAACAAGAAATAATTGCCAAAACTAAAGTACGCATATTCTATGAAGCCCTGAACCCTATATTGCCTAAGTTTAACTATATTGCCATAAAGTCCCTCGATCATGAGCCATTAATCACTGCGGTGAGCGCGAATATAGTGGACAGCTTCGAAACCTGTAGAGGCTGACGACCTATCCCACTAAATACTGGATGGAATGCCTTATGGCTAGTCGTATTTAGTCGCGATACACTATATTTGAGACATAATAGGATGAGGCAATCACCTATTACTTAGGGCAAAACCATCAGTAACCTGATGTGACTTCGCCGTTTTACGGTACTTTTGTTAACGTTTTGCGCGTCATGAGGCTTAGAGCAATATAACCTTATGAATATATATATATATATATGTCTTCCTATATATATTCGGATACAGCTGTATTTAACCACAACTCCACACTGATAGACATCAGACTTTAAACTATTGTTTTCACTATGTGATTGGAATATGTATCATGTACTTGGAACTTAACTGTTATCATATGTGACTTAGTTGTGTTTTCTGATAAAGACAACTCAATGCTTGGCATATCGTTACTTTTAAAAGTTGAACCATTATTTCATTGCAAGCATATAACAACGTAACTCATTTTCATTTAAACTTGAAACTTATGATCATCTGAGTTCATAAATGATTTACTCGTGGATTTTTTATCAAATTGCAAATTTGCTAGTTACTTCAAGAAGTACTAGTAATTATTTCAACTATCACTGTACGAACTCTTGAATTTATTGAAAGAAAGCTATTTTCTATCAAACTCCACGAACTCACCAACCATTGTGTTGACGTTTTAAGCATGTTTATCTCAGGTAATCAACGGAGCAGGACAAGACACGGAGCGGGCATTAAATACTCTGATAACTTAAATGGTGTGAAAATCAAATATGTCATTCTTTCCAAAATTACCATACTATTGTGGGATTTTAAATCAGATATTTCAACCGTTGTACCAAAACTATTATTTTGAATGACATATAACTTTTAAAACGCCTTTTCCAAGTCGTTTTCTAAAATTTTGACTTCGATCCTCAGTGTAACACCTTAATTACTTTCCGCTGCCACAAAACAAATTAGGGGGTGTTACAGATTGGTATCAGAGCCACAGGTTATAGAGAATCAAATGTTTTCAAACATTGAACTATAACTACACTTTCAAAATAAATGATTTTACACCATACCATTTTACGCCCTCCGTGTTTGCAGACTGCCGTGCTCAATATATTACCTACTAAGATTGTTTTGTACTAATCTTTACATGCTTAATGTTTACTCTTCACACATTACACACCGTATTATTTCACACTCAATGTTACACCTTAAACGTATGAATATTCATAATTACTGTTGCTACAGTACCATGTCTTCCAAACTAGTCGATATCACCAAGACTACCCCTCCTACTACACATGCGTCACCTACCTACCAAATTGCACCAGATACTGAAGATCCTTATGTAAAAATGTCACAACTCCAGCCTGACATAGAACTCACTCAGAAATCACCTCCGTCATCACCTACTTACTCACCTCCACGTCAGAAACTTAGGAGAGCAACCGAATCCTATTCAGATGAAGATTTGATTGGTGGTCAACCAACATTTGAATCTGGACAGAGTTCACACCAAGAAATGACTTGGAAAAAGATCGAACTAAATTCTCCCTTGCCTAGTATCTCAGATTTCTCCATGCCAGATATCCCAGAGAATGTATCCTCACCCAATTCTCCTGACTACAATGTAGACACCTATAACTCCATATGGATTCGCCTTCACCAACACACCAGCATACTAGACACTCACTCTGAACAGCTAAAAGAGTTACAACCATTACGATTCGAATGGTATGACCGTAACATTGATACCCTGTTTAAAAGGACGGATGCTGAGAGACGAGAAGTGTTTGATCTAGGAGTAAATGTTGGTAACATGAAGGACAATTACGAACAAGAACTTAGAAACTTGGATGCCAGAACCCGCTGTTTGGGTAGAGGCCACACCCAAACACACGTTAGGATTGAGGACATTGAAAGAGCATTATGGTTAGCTAGAGACACAGCAAGAACCCAAGGCCAAAAGATTGCAGCCTTGGAAAACATGTTGGCTAATCAGATGAATGCATGCCAGGAACGTTTCTCAGCCATGGAAGCTGCACAACTGGATCTTGAGGTAGAAGTTAGACGTCTACGTCAGAGACGTAACTGATCTTAAGTATCGTTGTTGTACTCAATAAACCAAATAGTTTTGGTTAGTATTCCATGTATTTCTCAATAATTCTGTAACTCTCAGAAGTTGTAATCGACTTTTAAGCTATGACAGTCTATTTCCATTATATCTTTCTGTTGAAAACAAATTCATCCCACCGAACCCTATTATAATGCTATAAGTGCAAAGAGCCATGCAAAACCCCACTATTTGTTACTTCTTAGGTAAACAAATGACTCTACGCGAATCAATGAGACATTAATAAAAGACCTTGTGTTGGTTGTTTTGATCAAACAAGTTATTAGAGTTATGTCAATGATTGTATCGATGATTGTACATCAAATATACCACGACTAAACAATAAACCATAGAAGTCCAAGAACAAATCTTCAAAAGAAAACTTGATGAATGAAGAGAAAGTTGTTGAACTTCAGCTTTTGTAGATGAATTCGTTTGTTCCTTAGCAATCCCATATCAAGAGATGATCATTATTTTACGATGCTACCCAGACACATCGTATTTCTATGATCCTCAGTTAGTTTTGATTTTGTATTGAGATCATATTGTTAGCACTAATATACAAATACCTTGTTATTTGAATAATTCTAACGATAAAGTGAATACTAAATCAACATTTCTTGTGATGCTCATAGGAAATGGACAGCATAAACAGCGTAGTGCCCACAACAACTATGACTCCTAAAACTATCGAGAAATTGAAAGTGACCACAACATTTCACCTAAGTAACAATAACGACATAGTAAGAAAAGAAAGAAGGAAGGCTATACCTTGTAAGCATAACTACGAAAATTTTATGGGGCATAGGCCAATTTACCTAAAGAATTCAAGGAAAATGACTAAACCTATACGCACATGTGCCCAAAGAATTAGGCAAGATATTGCACTTAAGAAAAATAACCAAAAGCGAAAACTTGAGGAGAAAATATCCTTTATCCTCAACGAATGTGAGTTCCACAATGATGTTTGCATCCGCAATCATCTACAAGACCGCATTAACTATCTTCGCCAACAAAGGCCCAAATCAGAAGTTGGAAGAAACTGCGTCACCACTTCTACTAAAAGAGACAACTACTATGGAAAGCAACCTCTGTGCCAAAGATGTAAGTTGCATCACACCGGACATTGCATTGCTAAATGCGGAAGGTGCCGGAAAACAGACCACAAGACAAGAGATTGCAAAGCCATGGAAGGAAATGAGCAACCCTCATCCATAAAATGCCATGAATGTGGTGAAATGAGTCATTACAAGAGTTATTGCCCGAACTACAAAGCCCATTGGGAGCCCAAGATTTGTACAAGAGAATGAGAACTCGTCGAAAAATCTTAAATGTGTCGAAGAATGACCTCTATGTTAAGCAGATGAATGGATTCCTGCTGTAAAATAAATAAACTTTAGTCTAGAATTATCTAAGTTATATTTCCGTTTGTATTTACCTTAGGTACGATGGATGTAACCTAAGTGTAACAGTTATCCTTCTACCGTATGAGAACTCTACCTTGTAATAATTCCATGATGATTATAATCTACGTCTATTTCAATTTCTATTCCACCTCTTTATTCATAAGTCGTTATGTAACAACACACTAATATTACCCTAAGGATTTAATTAACTCCATTTTGACCAAACCATAAGTTGATACCACATTGTAAGAAATCCTCACCTAAAACCTAAGTTGATACCAAGAATATCATTTTAGAAATTCCTGACTCATCCTCGGAATATGAACAAAAACTTTCTAATTCTTTTGAAAATAATCATAAGGTGTCTGACTTTGTGACGAAACCATGATAATTAAACCATATAAAATTCCTTGAAGAGAACATAAACATCATAACAACTGAACCAAGCGTTACATCATTTGGTCCTCAATTATACATAGCCTAGCTACCTATGTATAATTTAGGAAGAATCATGTTATAAATGGAACGGTTATCTTTTCAAAGCTTTTAATAACAATTTTCATTCCAAAAACAGAATTTCGAGACAAAATAAATTGTTCATAAACCTCACTTTTAACCGAACCCCAGTAAGATCTACACTTATTACCCATTACCTTATTATAAGAAGTCGAGGAAAGTACGAAATTAGAAACTATAAGAATTCACAACAAGATGAGGAAAACACAAATAACATAAATTTTATTAGAACCCACGAAAATTAATACATAGCGAGACGATTAACATCGGAAGTGCTAATAATACAATAAACACAATAAAAGACATAGAATCTTCAAAAGGTTAGCCCACCATAGCAGCAAAAACCACCACCAACCCAGCGATAGCAAGAGCCACCACAGGATGAATCATCTTGATTGTTCTGCGTCGAAAGTACAACAAAATATTAAAAGCTACAACGAAATTTATTTTGTAAACGTAAAAGTAAACGAGTTTTTATTCCACACTTAATAAAGGTTACATAGAAACACAATAAGGACCTACTACAATCAACACTAGTTTAAAAGCTATTACCCCCAACACTTGTCCACCACAACGGCTAGGATGGTGAGGGGTACGATAACCAGCAAATATCCGATCAGGTGACCGGAATCTTCGTTGGGAAGGAAAGCTAAACAGGCGGCGGCGAAGGCGATGAACACGGTGGCGAAAACAATGGCGAACGGCGGCATTATTGTTTTTGTGAAAAGTGGAATGAAAGGGATGGAGTGAAAAGGTGAAGTGGGGAGGAAAAAGGGGAAAGTAAATAGGGTATTAATAGGGAAAAACTATCCGTTATTTTACTATTCATGATCATTAAGTTTCAAAATCACTACCATTAAAAATCCACTAATCTCGATCGTTAGAACACTGAACATTAAGTGTTAAATACTTCCTACTCTCGACCGTTATCTCCACTATTCGCAGACTATGAATGCATTAGTTGGCCAAACATTCAAATTTAATTCGTCTGGTACGAATAAATCCAAATTGGATCTCGTTTCCTCGATATTCAAATGAAAATCTCTCGACGACATTTTCCATAAACTCTTATTCCTGAACACCACATTTTCAAACCCCATCATAGACTGAACTTCGGGACGAAGTTCAAAATTGAGGGGTGGATACTGTGAGATCCCGCAAAAATCCATCATAATAAATCTCACTGATTAAAGATAATCTCAACTTACTGTCCGATAAATCCCATTTTTACGAGGAAATTAATTTTTTTTTTCATTCTTACCACGTTACGTCATTACAATGCTCACCAAATAACGACACCAGCTCACGATTTGTATTTCGAGACATGACTATCTCACAAGAAACAATATTTCACAAACCCCATTTTCACTAGATGCAAATCTCACTAATATTAATTAGTATCCAAGTATAAATACACAAATGGCAATTTTTACAACTAATAATATTCTAAATGCACTAATCCCATTTGGATTTAACTAATTTCGGTTTGCCTAACCAACTACAAAGCCAAGCGGGCTGTCTAAATTTGGCCCATCATCGGCCCATTACACGCTCCACCAGCCCAACTCTTGTTTTGTTAGTTCATGCAAAATTCGACCAGCCACACCTCTTCAAAAGCGACTCAATATCTTTCAAATTTTAAACACAACTCACGAATATTTTTGCATTATCCCATACACGACCCACTAGATTATTCGTATGCCAAATTTTAGAAACTCAAGTCAAGTATTGATATGGTTTCGAACGCCAAAGTGTTTGTCCCAGCTCAACAAAACTCGCATATATCAAAATCACAAAACCCCACTAATTCGAACCCCGACTTTTCCTACGTTACACAAATAATATTCTTAACATAATGTGATGTTTATAATACCCTCAGGACTGTAGCCATGGGTTGTGTCTCGCTAAACCCACTTGACACCCATTTCTATTACAAACCGATCAAATATACATGCATGCCAACAACTAAAGCCAAGATATCTTTGAACTTTAACTAAACATTCACTCATTCACTCGGTTAGTTACCTTCACACTCAACCGAGTTATCATACACGAATATGTAGAAATGCCAACAACAAAGGACAAGGTTCTATTAACCCTCCCATAACTTCCAATGATTGCTAAGACAGAAGCATGCTTAAAACCACTGCTACTCCACAGTAAAGAATCATGATTTAGTTTTGAGGGTAATATGGTCAAAGCATGCGTAGCTTACTTCTATATATTTTACCTTCTTCTAACAGCCACCTTGCTCACTTCCTACACATCTCACTTTCACTAAATACTCTAAAGACTCAGAGGCAATTGTCCCTCACAAAGGAAGCAAATCGAGTAGGAGATAAATACGTGAAACGTATTGGAGCTCGCCAAAGCTTGTTGTCCTCATCCTTGTGTTCCATTCGATCTTCATTTCCTCTCCACCACCTTTAAAAGGTGTAGTAAGTGCTCAACATTCTCTCGTACTTTCATTTCTCACGCGCACGAGTCACCATGCATCATTGTTTAATTCATTTGAAACATATAACTCGTCACGTTTATATATTCACTATTAAGTTAAACATGCACTTTCGTTTAGAACAACCCACATGAGGTGACGAACCCTTATCATGGGGAAACTTGTAAACGTTACTCACCCTTCACACACTCACGTAGAAGAATTCAACCCTGCATGCATCATCTCTTATTCCATTCGAACGAAATATCTTCTTTTACATATTGTTATTACATATGTTAAGTTTATGAAAACCCACAAACATATGTCGAACCTCCACTGTGGATGGTTTACGAATCACAACTCTCATCATTTTCACGTTTAACATCCATTTCATGCATGGCTTGAACGTATAAGAACTTGACATCACACGTAAGAACATAGGTTGAAAACACTTAGAATTTTCTAAGTATTTTGTTATAGCGAAACCGCCCCAACTAGCCTTAAAAACGATTTAATATCTCATGATTTAACTAAACGAACATGCCCTAACTTTATACGACCTGTTAGAACACACAACTAGCTATGTTTTTCTTATAAACATCTTAGAAAAATAATCATGTTTCGACCCCTTAAAACAGCCCAAGTAAAAGCGTATAAACCATATATTTGGAAAATAACTAAAAACCCATATTGGGCTAGAGTTGCAAATCGTTAAGGGCCCATTTAAATGAGAAATAAGCTACTAGCCGAATAAGCTGTTAAAATAAGCTTCATTTATCTTAAATATAACTTATAAAAACACGCCCACTTTTTCCTTACCATTTTGACATTTTTGGACTAAAAATGTAACGCAATTTGACTAGAAGGACTAAAACTGCCAAACTGTGAAACTTGTGGACTGAAGCTGTGAAAACAGATTATATAGGACTTGAATTGACCATTGAGTTAACTCCAAGCCTTATATGGACATTTGGATAATTTTTGGACTATTATTGGACTTTAGACTTAACGAAGGAATAACGACGTAACGCAATCACAGTTAGGGTAAAAAGTGTAAAATCTGAGAAAAGACAAGGACTAATTAATTTTACTTAATATTCTTATTTCATTTTCCATTTTCACCCACCATTTCATATGCATTTTATACTTTTTAGATTATGCATTATTTTCGTTAGTTATTAGAAAATTTTACGATTTCACTTGCATATCATTTCATCATATTTTGAGAATATAATATTTGAGTCGAGTGACATAAGAATCAAGATAATATCATGCATGATATTATATTTTAGCTTGAGGCATTTTAAGCATATCACACTCACATCATCAAATCGTTGTACGATTTCTCACTTTCACACTCATCGTTAGTTATAAGTCAGAATCTTAGACTTTCCTCATATTCAGGTCTCGTAATGAAGACGTTTCCGTGATCGTTTCCATAAGCCTTACTTGAATCTTATAATTCCATCTTGTCAGATACACTCCAGGTGAGTCGTGGCCCCTACTTTTTAATATCGATTTTAATAACTCTTTTGGGGGAGATACATGCTTCAACTGTTTTAAGAATTTTTATACTTTGGAAACTCTCATGATTTATTTAAAATCATCAACTATGTTTTACATGTTTTGAATCACCCTTTGACGGGAATATATACTCGTTATACTTGCAAACTGCTTGCTTAGCTTAAATGCTATATTTGAAAAATAACATTTTCAAACTACTTGTTGTAACAAGATACTGAGACTCATTTTATGCATTCATATAACAACTGAATGTACTGTAAACCTTACTATGATATTTCTACAGTTCAACAAGAAATAATTGCCAAAACTAAAGTACGCATATTCTATGAAGCCCTGAACCCTATATTGCCTAAGTTTAACTATATTGCCATAAAGTCCCTTGATCATGAGCCATTAATCACTGCGGTGAGCGCGAATATAGTGGACAGCTTCGAAACCTGTAGAGGCTGACGACCTATCCCACTAAATACTTGATGGAATGCCTTATGGCTAGTCGTATTTAGTCGCGATACACTATATTTGAGACATAATAGGATGAGGCAATCACCTATTACTTAGGGCAAAACCATCAGTAACCTGATGTGACTTCGCCGTTTTACGGTACTTTTGTTAACGTTTTGCGCATCATGAGGCTTAGAGCAATATAACCTTATGAATATATATGTCTTCCTATATATATTCGGATACAGCTGTATTTAACCACAACTCCACACTGATAGACATCAGACTTTAAACTATTGTTTTCACTATGTGATTGGAATATGTATCATGTACTTGGAACTTAACTGTTATCATATGTGACTTAGTTGTGTTTTCTGATAAAGACAACTCAATGCTTGGCATATCGTTACTTTTAAAAGTTGAACCATTATTTCATTGCAAGCATATAACAACGTAACTCATTTTCATTTAAACTTGAAACTTATGATCATCTGAGTTCATAAATGATTTACTCGTGGATTTTTTATCAAATTGCAAATTTGCTAGTTACTTCAAGAAGTACTAGTAATTATTTCAACTATCACTGTACGAACTCTTGAATTCATTGAAAGAAAGCTATTTTCTATCAAACTCCACGAACTCACCAACCATTGTGTTGACGTTTTAAGCATGTTTATCTCAGGTAATCAACGGAGCAGGACAAGACACGGAGCGGGCATTAAATACTCTGATAACTTAAATGGTGTGAAAATCAAATATGTCATTCTTTCCAAAATTACCATACTATTGTGGGATTTTAAATCAGATATTTCAACCGTTGTACCAAAACTATTATTTTGAATGACATATAACTTTTAAAACGCCTTTTTCAAGTCGTTTTCTAAAATTTTGACTTCGATCCTCAGTGTAACACCTTAATTACTTTCCGCTGCCACAAAACAAATTAGGGGGTGTGACATCATAACTTTAATACTTTTCAAGAACATTGGGGAGAATGTTCAATTTAAGTGTAGGGAGGGTAAAATGGGATACCTTAGAAACTATAACATCGCTTGATGTTTGTTTTGTCTTTGAGTAAATGTGTAATAAAACTAAAAAAAATACTTGTTAGGGCAATTACCAATTTAATTTTTTTTTACAACATATAGGAGTGAAACTTTAGTTTTAATAAGCGTCTCATGGATAGAAATTATATAGCTAGCACAAAAACCCTTCCACTCAAAAATTTCCACCCAAAAAATTTGAGGTTCGCCTTTAGATCTTCAGGAAAAAGCATTCACCTTTAATGCTTATGAGTATACCGGTAGTATATAGATTCTAGAACTTGCGTTTGTGATGCATCCCGAGATCGCTACTGAGACTACATTCGTGTAGTTAGGATTTACTAAATGATAAGAGGCATTAGGATAACCCTTGTTTTAAACCTGTTTTATAATTACTTGACCGATGAGCCAAGTTACTTGACCAATAAAGTCAAGTAATTTTCCCACACCTTTGCGATGAACTCATCTTTAGTACATGATACCCCTAGTACACCCCTCAGAGCCTATCTTTTTCGCGGTTCTCGTAATATTTTGGTGGATTCCGAAATATTAATGAAGAACATTATTTACAATCCACCCCCAAATGTATACCCAAATCGCTTTAGCCTTCCTTACTCATCTTTAGTGCATTATTGTTACAACATTTGTGTTAAACCCTATGTCAATTGTCTAATTGGTTACATGGTTGCTAAGTTGAGTCATATCTTGTAAATACAGTTTTGGGATGATTAGGACTCATGGGTAAAAGTACTAGTTGTTATGGAGTAATGGGGAAGAACTATTACTCCCATATGTGCGTTAATGTTTAAAGTACTCCAAATGTTTTGATTTTCTTAATTCGGGTCATTAGTTAGTTATGTGTAAAGTATGTAAAAGTTCAAGTGTAGGGAGGTTGCAAGTAATCCCTTTGTAATGATGTATTATTTTGGATGGTAGGGCAAAAGTGTATGGAAAAAAAATTAAAAATAGAAAAAGGCAAGAGAAAAAAACATACGGATTAACATCCCGTCTTTTATTTTTGTTTTATAGTGTCTTGAAAAATAAAAAAAGTTAATGGTTAGTGAGCCAAGTCGAGTCTTGACTTATCAACGCCTCATTGTACATGTAATTAACTAAGATGATTGACTTGCCACCAATAAATTTCCCTTATCCAACAAAACCGTGTTTTTCCATACCCTTACACCTAACGTTACAACCCTTTAAAATACCTATATTTGATAGTTTATCCTAAGTACTTACACCAAAGTGGTGGAGGTTTGATCCTTTCCCAAGCCTATGGTAATCTATGTGCTATGACAGGTAGGGAGTGTTATATTTTCCCATTTCCATATGTTATATAACTTTATACACCCGAGAGATGAGAGAATCCAAACACTTTATATGAAGTGCTAGTATATAATTTTCGTGCTTATTTTTACTAATGTGGAACGATTGTGTGTTTTAATTAATTTTAGATTAATGTTAAATGACCCGTAACTTGTAAATTGATTAGAATAAAAACATATTTTCTTGAGGACAAGCAAATCCTAAGTATAGGGATATTTGATAAGGATTTATTTGGTACCTTTTTAAGGGGTTATTTAAGCCCAAAATCGTATAAATATGATCAAATATTGCTTCAAATCGTTTCTTTTTGTATTTTAGGTACTTGGAATGAGAATTTTGGAAATCGGCACTTTTTGGACGTATTTTGACGAAAAGTGAAGATAACGAAGAAGTCGCAAAATTCTGTCAGACGGCGTCACAAGCTACAACGTGACGCCCTCATTTGTTAATCAAGCTGGATTTCTAGTAGAAAGCTACCAAGTGACGCCCCAAAAGAATCTGAAGACACTATAACCTGACGCCGTCAGGTGTTAATTAAAGATGGGAGTCACGTTTTAAGCTAACAAGAGACGGCCCAGACGGTTTATCAAGTGACGGCCTCAAGTCATTCCTGATGCCGTCATAACGGCGACTTGCACAAGACGAAACCCTAAACCACGGCGAGCTGACGGCGTCACACTTTGCAAGTGACGCCGTCACAATTGTAATCGTATATATATTTTCGCATGTTTTCATTATTAGGGAGACATCTTTGGGAAATATCTAAAAGAAGGGTTTGGGACGAATTTTACAGCTTTTGTAAGGCTTTCAAAGCCCTTGAACTTCATGTTTCAATAAAGATAAGTATCCCTTTAATCATTCGATATGTCTATGTATTGTTTGATTATGTGTTTATCTTTTCTTTACTTTAACATGTTAGCTTAAGTTTATTTGTGTTTGCTTAGATCTAATGAAACCTATTGATTTGTTGTCTCTTGTTTAGTTGA
Source organism: Artemisia tridentata subsp. tridentata (assembly GCA_021014915.2). Taxonomy (NCBI): domain Eukaryota; kingdom Viridiplantae; phylum Streptophyta; class Magnoliopsida; order Asterales; family Asteraceae; genus Artemisia; species Artemisia tridentata. The sequence continues at coordinate 389,673,539 of CP139505.1, forward strand.
TTGCCTCGCGTTAGGCTAAGAAAACTGGTTGACCTCTTATATGTAACTAGCTTGAATGTCTTAGAAAACGCAACCATATAGTGCACTATTGGTTTTTCTTGTTGTATTTATTGCGTGAATTGCGGCTTGTAGATCCTAGAAAACTTAATAGACTTTAAGGTTTTTAGGGGAGACTAAGATTCATAGAGTTGGGGACTTCGGCACCTCCCCACGACCGATATTAAGGAATACAACACTTCAACTAAAACAAGGACGTGACAATTCGACAGATCAATAGGAGATAACTAGAGAGTAATTAAATCTAACTAAACACGCTTTTCCCTATCATAAGAAGTCACCAATTGTATTTTCTCTTTTTAATTAGTTTATTTTAATTGAATTATTAGTTTTTTGTTAGTTGACTAGCAGCTAATTCCGCAAACTCTTCTAAAACCCAAGATTTTTACTGCTTTCATAAAATAAAAAATAAAAAAACAAAAAGAATCATCCCTCACCTCTAGACCTATCTCGTCATACATCTTGACCTAACGACACTATTCCCCTAAAGAACGATCAATCCCCCGGACCTACCTATAATACACTACAGCGATTAGTTATACTGCCTAGAGGATTGTAAAACTTCGTTTGAAGTTCTTGCAAATCTCGCATCACACTATAGAAGAAATTGCATTGTGCAAAGGTTGGTTGGTACATATGAAGATAGCGCCAATTGTAATATGAAGAAATCAAGTAGGTTTTTGGTGGAGGTTTTAGGTTACCTTGAGAAAGAAATGAAGGAATCCGGTGTTCGAACCCACGATTCGTTAAATGGGAAATAGAAGGGTTTGCGTCCTAAAGTGGCTCAATTTTTTGGAGTGTACGCTACTGTCCGTCGAAAGACGTAGAGTGGAGCAGGAGACCAGGATTATATCCAACAGGCCTTTGACGAATATTGTGTCGAGTATGGAGTATCTTTTACACTTCTTCATGCGTGGAGAATTTTAAAAGAGACTCTGAAATAGAAGAATGTGGAAATTCTCCAATTTGAATAAGCGAAACGAAAATCTTTTAAGAGATATCAACACATCGCAGTCAGCATAGGGTAGTTTTAATCTCAATAAAATGGCTGGAGACGAGGAGGAAAAGGAGGTGCAGAAAGTTCGACGAATAGGTAGGGACAGAGCGATAAAGAAAGCATTTACATCACCCATTATGTCTGTATTGTCAACGTTGGCAGTGATGAAGCGATGGCTAGGTTGTTTGGTCAACGAATTTACATGACAAACATCGTCGTTTATATCAAAAATAAATCTGATAGTGACACCTTTTTGTAGATTAAGAGTCTGGAAATGGAAATGCAACAAAAGAAGTACGAACTAAAGCAACAATTGTTCTATATGAGCCCCGTTGATTACTTGAGTGAAATCCACCTCGAAAAGGTGTTGCAGATGAAGCAGGTGATCAATGAGAAGTATAATTTAGATTATTAGTTTAAGTTTTTTATTTCGTAAAATTTTTGTTCTTTATTATACTATGTAATGTTTTTAATTATAAATAAAACTTTAATTTAGTTTTTAATTAAATTTGCTACAAAGTTGGTTTTGTGGTGGGTTTAGTGGTGACCATAGCATCTAAAAGGTGTTGGGTTTGATGGTGTGTCAAATAATGACATGACGCTGATATGAAGGTGGTGGGTTTTTTTGACCAGAGTGCCAAGCCTTATGTTAGCTAGAATAGTACGTGCCAGTGTCCTCCTAGAGGAGCTGGTCACAAGTTCTCCTTTAGAGTTCTTGTGTTGGGGTTAACCAGGTTTCGAACCTGGGCATAGGATTTCAATATGGGATTGTTTACCGCTGTACCAACTTGTCAAAAAAAAAGCTAGAATAGTACGTCTTGTACTCAAATATAAATAAGAGTGTGGGGTGCAGTTAAAGTTATGAGGCGAGTTATATGTCTGTCACCGCCCTTCTATTTTATCAGTTCTTCGCCATAGGGACAATGGTCGTTATACCTTTATTATGTTAATTTTTTTATGATTGAGTGGGATTTTTTTGATGATTTTATAGAAATGCTATTGAAATGATGTTTTCTTTACAGTAATTTTTTGTTCTATGAATGTTATAAGGTAAAATCCGACGTGACATGGGCATAACTCGCACACTAGCGCTCTGATATTAATGTAGATTAATATAATGTAATTTTTAAATACTACGCCGTAGTATAATGGTGTATGTAACGTGTTACTCAATGATTGAGCAAAACCTAATAATTTTTCTAAGAACATTTATTTGACCCAATAAAGAAATGATTAATCAATTGAAATAACCACTCAGAACGTGATCTTTTTACTTTTTTATTTTTTGTCAATGAAAGGCACGAATATCTATGCAATTTTAGTTTAAACAATGCTTTTCAAATATAAAATTGAATGTAAAAACAAGTTTTTGAATAATTATAAAACTAAAATGATGCACTAAGCAACGAAGTTTCTTCCATTTCAAGCCTGTAAAGTGTCAAGGAATCAAATTTCTTTTAATAATAGTTGTAATTTGTTTTTGAGTTACTAACTAAAACGAATATTATGATCACTACGTACGTTGTTGAATGCTATTAATTTTGATAAACAAGTTGTTTGGTAAATGGATTAGTCAGCCGAAATGTCAGAAACCACAATTACCGAAAGAAAATTTACATTTAAAATATCGCCGCTTGTAGTTTCACGAAAATTTTATCTAAGTTTTAGATAGATAACTAACATACGATGATTTAAAGGTTAGGAAGCTTGCTACTTGTTGGATTGTCGTTTGAATTACATACGACCGTGTCATGGTTTTTATACACATTTTAGTTCAGTCTTCGGTCAAGTATTTTAAGCCAAATCGGTTTCCGGTCTGATTTAGTCCATTTTAGATCGGTCAGGTCCAGTTTTCGAACCATGACCAGCCTTAGAAAATATCATAAACGAAGCTTTATGTATTTTTTGTATACACATATGGACGTATGTGACCAATACTTTATGCATATAATTCGAAATTGTTAAATTCGATTATTTCATTTATGTCCAACAAATTATAAGAATTTATGTTATGTACTACTTCCTCCGTCCCATATTAAATGTTCATGTTTGACTTTTCAAGTCTTTCTTTATCAACTTTTACTTTAAATATTTTTATTTGTGTTTTATAGTATTTGATAAAAATTATACGCAATGAAAATACATTTAAAACTTAATCAATTCATATATTTTGTATCAAGTATTATATTACACAAACAAAAATATTTAGGTCAAAGTTGAGAAAGAAAACCTTAAAAAATCAAACAGGACATTTAATATGAGACGGAGAGAGTATTGGAGTAATAACGAGATAGACAAAAATACCTCTAGTACGTTATTTTAAATAATATCTTTGTAAAATGAATTATTAAATAACAAAAACACCGACTTTTTTCCGAGTAGTGTGGTTGTTGTCTCTTTTAAGTTGTAATTAAAAACTTATGGGCAGTTTGCATTGAGTTGGGAAACTATGGGCTGTTAATAATATATGCTTTTTTTTTTTGAACGTCAATAATATATACCTTAAATAACTAAAATTTGCACAATTTTGCTTTACATGAGCAAAAATAGAATTGGTGATGCTAACCATGGGGTTCCATGGTGTTGGGGCAGTCATTTCTGACGTGGTCAAAGATTTGGCGCCGCCACCCTCATGTGACGACACCCCTCCTCAAAATCTTGTCCGGCATCAATTTAGTGGCGCGTGTTGAAGAAGGAAAAGGCCAAAAAGAACTATACCGATTGATTCGGTGGGTGAGTGTGTGGATGGGTGGGGCCCAAATGGCATGCTATGAGTGAAGGGGTGTATCGTGTGTAAGTGTTAAAAGTGAGAATATTAAAGTGGTGCTAAAGTGACACTGAAAAATGAAAAATAGCATGTTATGATACCGCATGATATGAGCATAACATCTAGAGCTTACAAGAGTTGGAGCTGGAACTTTAATTTTTGAACATGTTAGCTAAAGTTGAAGTTCATATGTGTTAAATGAGAATAACGGAAATAAAAGTATTTATGTAATTAGACACTAAAAGTAACCCTTTTTTGGAAAAGCTTATTTTACATAACTTTGCTTTTAAGAGCTTATGACTTTCAAGTTCTTATAAGCTTATGTGTTATACAAAAATTATTTTAATTACTTAAGCTCTAACGTTCTAGCTTTTATAAGCTTATGCGTTATAAGAAAATTATTTTAATTACTTAAGCTCTGACTTTTAAGTTCTTATAAGCTCATACGTCATAAATAACTATTTTAATTACTTAAACTCTGACTTTCAAGCTCTTATAACCTTATGCGTCAAAGTAATTGTTTTAATTACTTAAGGTCGCATACCCAAGGTTTTTAGTCTAGTGTTATGTGAGTTCCCACTAACTTAGAGATTGTGGGTTCAATCTTCATTAGAGGCATTTGTGAAAGATATATTATGAGATATGGGTATAAGTGTGACAAAAATTGTCGTTCTAAAAAAATAAAAAAATCTCGGCACCTAATATTTTTGCAATAGTCAGCATAACTTATGATAAAGTTTAAGAATGGAGGAAATCATACTTACATGACAATGTAGGTAATTCTCTACATTTTCTTTGAAATTTTTTTTAAAAATGTACAATTCATTCCCTGCGGTAAATCTCTGATACATGTTTTCTCCTGTCTCTATCTTTTTTTTCAAAAAAAATGTAAGAAAACATTGTAATGTTGGCATGATTTCTCCGAATAGAATAACCGAAAATCAAAAAGTTAAACTAAATAAATTATTTTATAAGACAATAGGGTGTAGTGGGATTTATTAGGGGCTCTAGACAACTTTCCTGAATCTGCTCTTTATATTCCTTTTTTAAAAATTATTTTTTAGTTAACTTGTTTATCTTTCTAATGATTAATTGCGTAAGTACACACGTATGCGAGATTCTACAAGTCACCCGTTTACTAACACTACTAGCTCGGTGAGAATGCTTTTAAGTTATGCAAATACACAATAAAATGCAATTTTTAATAGGTTTTTGCAAAGGTAAAAGTGTTATTAAAAAAAGTTAACTGTTAAAAAATGGTAACTTTTTAACTTTGACTTTAAAAAATATAACTTTTCAAGTGAACGGTGCAGTGTGTTTTGGCAACGTTATAAGCAATTTATTTGCCCTATGGCATGTTGCAACAGCCCAAATGACATAGCTATGTTATAGACATCCGTGATTGGGTTGGCGAGCGTTATTTTTTATTATTATTACTATTTTTTTTTTTTAGTGAGTGGCGTATTTTTAGTGGTATGTTATGGGACCTACTCGCACCTATAATATTTATAGCTGGAAAAAGTGTTTTAGTTATAATGGTTTTATAACTTATAAGGTATGTGCTGAGGTGGCGTGTAAAATTTATAAGGCACAACTGCACTTAGCTGTCTAATAAAATAAAATACACAAATTTAAGTTTGCATCATTTGTTTTGGTAAAATGACTCAGATGTGTTTTTACCATAATCATGTACATTTTTATGCCAAACTAAAGATCTTAGCTATATTGTACATCTATTTTTACCAAACATTACTACATAAATACATTTAGCAGGATGGCTAGTGGCAATCTTTTTTTTGCTACTGGCACACCCAATGGGTGTCAAGAATGGGCATAATGAATAGTAACTAACGAGCGTTAGTTAACGGCCGTTATTTACTAACGGTTGTTAACTAACGACCGTTATCTTTTATTTTTTTAATATTAAAAAAAAAATCAACATACATTTTACGTGATTAGTCCTTCATGTAACAGATCCGTAGCAAAATAAGTCCTTCATGACCAACTTTGCAATGACACGCTAGCATAAGGACAATTTTCATAATAAAATAAAAAAAACATTTACAAAAATAGTCCTTGGGGTTATCGATCCGTTACAGAGTTAGGCCCCCGCGGTCGGCAGCCGCTCGCAACGTAAATCAATAATTTTGTATTCAAAAGTCCCCTCGCGAAGCGCGGCTTTCACACCTCGTGTTCTACAAAACTTAGGAATTTTGAATTTTTTGCTTAATCTAAATGACAACTTGTAGCTTCAGTTACAGATAGTTTTGTGACATCCCTTGATTTTAGCTAGCATGAAAGAGTTATACTGATGACTGAAACGTGTCGGTGTGTCGCTGAAACGTGTCGGTGTGTCGCGTGTAAAACAAGAAATTGCTTATGAATTTGAACACCATATATGTTTGAATTATGAACAATATGGATTCATGTATACATTTATGCTTTTGGATCTTAGTTCTTACCCAATTCTGTTAAACTTTGAAAAACGACCCTTTCAAAACATGTAAATTTTAGTCACTATACATGAACGTATATATTTTGAACTTGCTCGTAACCTGTTGAACCATTTCCTAAGCGTCACATGTAATTTGATAATTTGAAAGGCTTGCGACGTGTAATTCTACGAGCTAGTTAGTGCCACGTAATAATATCCCCGACGTAAAATGCTTTCTTCACACATAACATGTCACCTATTTTAGACCTTTTAACTATGGTTTTTAAAAACTAAACCGGACATCAAACAGGTTCTGTCCGGTTTTCAAAAAACTGCTTTTAACGAGCAAATTGCAACCCGAACTAATTAATAAAATTCAGCATAAACATGTAAAGAATAATGTTTTCTTTGAAACAACATTGGTCAAAATTACAAATGGTATAGTATACAAGAAAAAAAATAATTAAATATATATAATAATTTTAATAATTTATAAAAAGAAATAAACAACCCATAAAAAAGAATACTGTCCTTCAGTAATCAAGAAGAGCAACAAGAGAATCTGCTTTGATCTTGTTTAGATCCGCCTTCACCGTTGTTTGAAAGAGTCACCCTGTTTACAGATAATTCGGCTTTATATGAATCTGAATTCAAAACTTTTCGACTCACATTGTTGTATATCTCTTTAATAACCATCTCGAAAGCTGTTTTGACATTTGTTGAATCGAGTGCTGATGTTTCCATGAAGAATAGTCCGTGTTTTTCTGCAAGGTTCTTGCCATCTTCCACTGATACAGCCCGGATATTGTCCAAGTCACATTTGTTACCCACCAACATCCGTGCCACCGTGGTCTCCGAATGAGCTGCAAAATAAGTTATATATGACCGGGAATTAATAAAGAAACAAACAATAAGATGACAGTAGCAACAAAATGAGTTCTATGCATGAGAGTAGCGACAAAATCATTGAAAACGACCATGAACATACATATGAAAATTGCAAAACCGCATACATAACATCATGAAATACATGATCTAAACTGCATTCTTCGCATGTCAAACAGAACACATTTTAGACCTTTTAAACGTCAAATATGTACTAAGATTAACATAACTTGGCTGGACCGTTTATAATTTAAATGGGTCGATATTCACACCTCAAGTTATAAACCAAACCATTGAACATCTCAATAACCGAGTAACAATCCAAACTTTACTTCTATTACGAAACGAAGGACAATATTGCTAATCATGCTACTCCATACAAGTCTAGGCTAATGAATCGGAGTATGAAAAACTAAGGTCTTGTTTGATTACAGACTGAACTACATTCGCTCCAAACACATCATCGTCGTGAAAAATCTAAATGCATAATGTTTGCTAATAACCAAGTAAAGTGCATCCTATGGTCCATTACTCCATTTAGGCAAATATCATTTCTATTATCATAATAAGCAGGGAGATGGGACCCAATCCCATAAACTGCATATACAAAGTACATGAGAGCGTATTAAACTGACGGAACCCTATTCAAGAATCTAAAATGGAAACTCTATATTACCATCCACAAAATTTTGATAATAATTATAATGAGTCAACATTTCCAACCATCGATTTTTCCCACAAATTAACTTGATATTTGACAAAGTTTGCAAATATAACAGGCATAAAAGAAACCATCTAACTTGGCACTTCGTCCAAACTTGTTCATTCTTGCTATATTTAGTGTTTACTTTGCCTGTAGGAAAGAACACCGATTTGTTTGCAACGAAAGATAATATATGATGGTCTGAAAAGTTATTTACTCAATTTTCATCATGTCAAACCTCCTCTTCATTAGCAAACCCACACAACTACATTAAATAAGGCTAACGATTCTCGACACAAAAAACACAAGAAGAACCTAACACGAATAAAGTGAAACAAGCACACGTGGTCTACAATAAACTATGGTGATCAGGCTCAGATCAAACAGGTTGACCTGACATTGACCCTTTTGATTTGTATATAGAATAAATAAACGAAGTAGAACACTGTGTATTTTCTACCCTTACAAGAAGAAGGTATCTTTATATCTTCATAAGGGCTGGCAATTCTTGAAATGAGCAGGGAAGAAGGTATACAAACATATCAATAACTAACTGACATGAAACCTAACGTGGCGGACACAAAATTGCGTAGTTCGTATTTGGGTAAAAGCATTTGACCTGAAACTGACCTGTTTAACACCAACTCGATATCATCTCACCCGTGGCATTTTCCTGTGTTATGTTATTGTGTCATTGTTAAGAATTGACAACTCCAAGTCAAAACAACTTTTCAACCCAACCTAACAACCATCCCTAAATTATCTCAACCTTATTCCACAAAACATGATCAAATCAAATCACATCAAGATCCATCAAACAAAAGTCAAAATAGTGACACGAACACAAAGGACCTTAAAAAAATACGATGATCAGGCTTGTGTCAAACAGGTTGACCCCAAATTGACCTACGAAACGTTAAAAGAAATAAAACCCTACATATTTTCTACCCATGACAAGGCACATTTGTAACTTTAACAGGGATAGAAATTTTTTAAACAACACGAAGAAAGCTTAACAGATCTATCTCGAATTAAGCAACACAAAACTAATCTCATTTCACCCTAGGCATGTCCGTGTGCCAAATTTCTGCCATTGTCTGTAGGATAGACACTCCTACTAAATTTTCTAAAGTTTCTCAAAGTCAATTTCAACCCAACCATCATCTCTAAATTATCTCAACCTATTTTCCACACATCAAAAACAAACTCAAAACACATCAAGATCCACTTATAAAAAGTCGAACCAAAATCAAATCAAATTATTTTACAAAACTTACTAGTAAGTTCCTCAGCCACCTAATAACACTCTCAAATTATTTCACAAAACTTCAAAATTAAGCAACACAAAACTGACGGTACGACATAAACTTGACCTGACATTGACCCATTTACACGAACCTAATCTCATTCTCACCCATGGCGTTGTTAGTGTGCTATATTTCTCTGTCCTTGTCTAGAATTGACACTCCTAAATTTTCTACCATTGCTCAAAGTCAATATCAAGACTAACAACATTTCAACCCAACCCAAACATCATCCCTAAATTATCTCAACCTATTTCCAAACATGACCCGTTTAACACGAATCCGATCTCATCCCACCCACGGTGTTAGTGTGCTATATTTCTCTGTCATTGTCTAGAATTGACACTCCTACTAAATTTTCTAACATTTCTCAAAGTCAATTTCAAGTCCAACAACATTTCAACCATCCCTAAATCATCTCAACTTTTTTTCCACACATGATCAAATCACATCAAATCAAGGGGGTGTTTGTTTAAGCTTATATGTGGGCTTATGAGCTTATTTGATTTCGGCTTATATTTCATAAGCCTCAATTTTACTGCTTATTTTCATATTTTTGGGCTTATATAAGTTTGTTATATCAATCTTATACAACGGGTCTTCATAACTTCAAAAGGGCTGACAATTCTTGACACGTACACGAAAAAGGCTAAACGAACCTAACACAAATTAAGCAACACAAAATTACACGGATCATGTCAGGTCAAGCCATTTGACCTAGCATTAACCCGTTCAACACGAATCAATCTCATCTCACCCATGGCATGCCACTGTCCTATATTTTTCTGTCATTGTCTAGAATCGACACTCCTACTCAATTTTCTTACATTGCGCAAAGTCAATTCATCCCTAAATTATCTCAACCTATTTTCCACACATAATCATATTCAACCAACATTAAAAAAATAAAATCAAAACACGTCAAGATCCATCCAAACATAAAAAGTCAAACCATAAAAAGTCAAACTTACTATTAAGCTCCTCAAGCCACCTAGTAACACTCTCAAAAGTCCCAGTTCTAGAAATATCATAAACCACAAGAGCACCCACAGCACCTCTATAATAAGCACTAGTGACAGCTCTAAACCTTTCTTGACCAGCAGTATCCCAAATCTGAGCTTTGACTTCTTTGCCATCAATTTCCATACTCTGAGTCTGAAACTCAACTCCAATTGTTGCTTTTGAATGCAAATTGAACTCATTCCTTGCATATCTTGATAGCAAGTTTGACTTTCCAACTGCAGAATCACCAATTATGACCACTTTGAAGAGATACTCTTCACCTTCATCATCTGATGAATCCATGGATGGATTTGAAATTGGTTTCTGGGTTGTGAAATTGAAGTGGTTTTGGAAGTGGGTTTGTCTTGGATTTGAGTTTTGATGGCTGGATTGTCAGATTGGGAATTATTAGGCTTGCTGGCTGGCAAAGATGGAGGTGGAAGGTGCTTTATTAGTGGGGCTCTTTTCGTTGTGTTAAAAGTTGTATAAAATATTGTAAGAACATGATATGGGAAGACATGTTTTTTATTTTTTTAGAATATATTACTGTATGTGATTTTTGTTTTTTTTTTAAAAAGAATGTGATGGGATTTTGGTGTAAAGTTTATTTGAAAGATATGGTTTATATTTCCCATAAAGATTTGGTATTCAAAAAAAATCACTTTAATCGGACAGTTGAGATTAAACTATAATAATTCACAATACTTTATAAATAAAATCTTACAAAATGAGTAACACTTATATTTATAAAAGACAATGCAATTTAATAAATATTTAAATACTTAATTACAATTTAAACCACTAACTTTTTATGTCACTCTCACTTACTTCACACACAGATATACATAAAAAAAAAAAAAAAAAAAAAAAAAAAAAAAAAAAGTTACGCACACAAACTAACGGTATTATACACCATGGTCGTTAGGCAGGAGGGAGTGGATGCGGGGAGAGGCTCGGCGTCGCTCGGTGCCGATCGGGCACACCGCCGCCGGCGATCGGCGCCGAGCGAAACTTGGAAAATTCGGTGAACTTCACCGATGGAATTAGCCGTTATTCAACGGGCATTTGGGAACTTTGCAACGACAATATAGCCGTTTGGTAGCATCGAAAAAAAAAAAAAAAATTTCCCCTTATTTCACTATATAATACTAACACAAATCATAACTAAACACAAATCATACATAAAAAAAAAAACTACACCAAATCTCTTATCCAACACTTTTATTAAAAAAATCACCACACAATTTTTATTCTAAAAAAATGTCTACTTCGTCCGAAGAGTGCATGTACCCGTCTTCAACCGACGATTCCATTGGTAGCTCGTTGCAATTTTGGCACGACTCGTATCAATGGGTTGTAGACACGGCAAGCTCTAGCACCGTTCGGCCTCGTACACACGTTGAGCGTCATCGAGAAGTTGGTCTTGAAACTCTACTAAATGATTGGTTCGTTGAAGAACCAAAGTACAATGACGCATACTTTAGAAAGAAGTTTCGTATGAATAAAACCATGTTTTTGAGCATAGTGGCTGATATTGAAGCGCAATTCCCGTATTTTCAAGAAGGTTATGACGCTCGTAGCAAGAAAAGTTTCACGGCGCTACAAAAATGCACCTCCGCCATTAAGCAACTCGCAACTGGTAATCCGCCCGATGAGTACGATGAGTATTTATGCATGGCCGCAAGAACGTCACGCGAAGCTCTTGATAATTTTTGTGACGCCATCGTTCAGTTGTACGGTCGAGAGTACTTACGTAGGCCGACTCAACACGATGTGTTACGCATTTTCGAGGCCCATGAGGCTCGACATCACATACCAGGGATGCTTGGGAGCATCGATTGCACACATGTCGAATGGAAAAATTGTCCTAGAAGCTTGAGGGGGCAATATACGAGAGGTGACCATGGTGTCCCGACTATTATGCTTGAGGTTACAGCGTCACAGGATTTATGGATTTGGCATGCGTATTTTGGTGCTCCGGGGTCAAACAACGACATCAACGTATTGAATCAGTCCGACTTGTATCTTGCGGAGCAAAATGGAACGGCTCCGAACACCTCATTTCACGTGAATGGGCGCTTCTACAAACGCGGTTACTACCTTACCGATGGAATCTACAACAAGTGGTCAACCTTTGTTAAGGCATACCCGTATCCAACCGACCCAAAGGAAATAAAATTCAAGAGGTTGCAAGAGGGGGCAAGAAAGGATGTCGAGCGAGCATTTGGTGTTTTAAAGGGAAAATGGAAAATTCTAGCTCGACCTATCCGGGCTATGACTAAAGCAAAGATTGGAAAGTTTGTGCACGCGGCTATTATTTTGCACAACATGATAATAAAAGGCGACGGGAGGGCAATATCACCGGTTCATATTATGGATGGACCGGTCGAACCGGTGTATGACGAAAACGTTGTGGCGGAGCTAATAGATGAAGACGTCCATCACCGCCTTCGATTTGATCTCACGGAGCACGTAGCGGCTCAAGACTTGCCGTATCTCGATGATTAGTTCTTTTATCTAGTTTCTTTTATGTCGTTTTTATTTTTATTTTTATTTAAGTATTGTAGGATTTTTATTTTTAAGTATTGTAGGATTTTTATTTTTAAGTATTGTTGTTTTTTTAAGTATTGTAGGATTTTTATTTTTATTTTTAATGAAATGATATGTGTTTTATTTTTAAATAGTTTATGTATTAAAAATAAATGGGAAAAAAAAAAGTGATGTGGAAAATGTGGGATTTGGGGTTGTTTGGGGACCATTGCCACCATTTTGGGGAAGTTTGGGGAAGGGTTGGGGTGAAATGAGTTGGAGGGTTTTTATTGGATGATGATGAGGTGGCAATTTGGGGAAGTTTGGGGAAGGAGTGACCACTCCCTCCCCCCTTATGCGTCGATCATTTTATTTGAATTAATATGTATAAATGATGTGACAAACTTAAAATGCCATGTTCTTCCTTTGATATTATTATATTCAATTAGTTAGTTATTAGTTTAAAGAACCATAATCATACTTAAGTTGATGGTTTAGCATTCTTTTTTTTATCAATTATTGTTTCTAGAATAATATCGACTTCAATTTTTTTAAATATAATTTTTAATTCATTAAGTTAAATATACTGCAAGTTCGCCCATAATAATGATGAAGTCCGTCATAAAACGTGGGCAAACAAAAAACTTGTTTCTTTGTCATATTACAAGTAGGATTTGAGGTTGTAGTTAATTTTCATTAGAAGTTTAGCGAGCCAAGTAAATCTAGAAGAAATTAGTGAAACATGGTTAAAATTTGATTCAAACTGAATTATATATATATCTTATAGAGCGACGGTCACAACGTCGTTTTGCGTCGTTTTACACTGCCACATTTGGCGATTTGGCGCAAAAAACAGCAATGGGCCTGTATTAGCCTAAAATCCACCGGCCTGTTTGACTAACTTGGCCCGGTTTTCGTCGGATTTATACAGAGTCGTGCTACGTCGTATAGGTTATATTGTACTTTCCCACCTAACTATCTCATCGTATGGTGGAGATTGTATTTCAGTACGACAAAACATACACGTACACTTTCCCTGCCATTAGAAGCTTCTGCATATCAGAGCTTTAGATACATTGTCACCAAACTAAAAAATAAATAAATAAATAAATATCTTATATATATCTTATAGAGCGACGGTCACAACGTCGTTTTGCGTCGTTTTACACTGCCACATTTGGCGATTTGGCGCAAAAAAACAGCAATGGGCCTGTATTAGCCCAAAATCCACCGGCCTGTTTGACTAACTTGGCCCGGTTTTCGTCGGATTTATACAGAGTCGTGCTACGTCGTATTGGTTAGATTGTACTTTCCCACCTAACTATCTCATCGTATGGTGGAGATTGTATTTCAATACGACAAAACATACACGTACACTTTCCCTGCCATTAGAAGCTTCTGCATATCAGAGCTTTAGATACATTGTCACCAAACTAAAAAATAAATAAATAAATAAATAAAATAAAATAAAATAAAATAAAATAAAAAAAATAAAAAAAAAACGATAAAGAGAAGGAAAGGCGATTGGTAGGTGTTTTATCATTCTTTACGTATGTGTTGTAGGTTTTTGTTGTATATATATTTTCACAACTGTGCTTTTCAGTGTGCAGCTAAAACACGCGTTTGCAGCTTCTACAAAGGTATACTGAAGTTGATATGTCCATGGTTATTACTTTTGTGGTACTTATTATGGTGTTAATCTTACTTTGCATGCTTGGAATCGTTTCATTTACTGGCACATTTCATTTGCATATGTATCATGTCAATAACTTATATTTATGTTTCCTTTTAACAATTGCATGCAATCCCTTTGTATATCATGTTGGTGGTTTACTTTTATGTGCTTGCCGCTGCTATCGACTTTCGTTTTTTTACGACTGCCCTTCTTTTTAATTTACTAGCAAATGAGCTATTTCCTTTTGCATTAAATATTGTGTTCTTTAGTATTATTAATATGCGTACGAAATAAAAGGCCAGGCGTAGGGTTGCGTCTCCTAGGTCTTTAGAATCTGCACACACGTTCATTGCTTCTGAAGGAACGTAGTCTCAGAATGTAATTATGCTAGGCAAGAGGCCACTCACTGATGTAGGTGAAACCGGTACACGTTTATCTTCTGTTGTTAAGAAGCCCTGTAATTGTGAAAGTGTCACAAATAGAGAAGCCAACGAAAGTTTGCAGCATAATTTGGACAAAGAAACTTTAGAAGATTTGCCTAATGCTATAGAACTGAGCCGCACACGAAAACGGGCGGCCTCACAAGTTTATGGATTACCTGAAGTAGTGTTAGAGAAGGCTCAGATACTTTCATATGAAATTGTGGCTAATGATGTACGTCATGGTCATGAAACAACCAATGATGATTACAGCAAAGACCATATTAGTGGGTTGTTGCCTTGCTCGCCGACGAAAAAAATATGCGCGTATACTGATCCTTCCTTATTTTTCCTCCTTTAATCTTTGGCGTTGCTTTTCAAAGGTTATCTGTGTGTAATTTGTTACAGCTGTTGTTATTTCAGGCCATAGCAACGTACCAGATGTCCAGTATACACAAATATTGTATTCAACCCATATCGACTCATGTGGTCCTATAACTCCAACACCAGTTGATAAAGGAAAATGTAAAGTCTTTGAACACAATGACACAGATAACTACGGTCAGCAGAAAGAAAAAACAGCTTCAGGATCATCTTATGGAGCAGCTGGTGCACCAGCAGATCTCTTATGTATGTTACAAAACTTACTTTTAGTTACTGTTGTATTTGCCTTTTATCATATGGTCAGGCACTATTTCAGCTTCTTAACAACATTTTTGTCTTTTCTTATAGCTGTTGGGTTCGTAAAACACCCAATTATCTTAAACAGGATTTGAACACAAATTAAGCCAAGTGTTTGCTAAACCGAGAACAATTCAAGTCACTGAGAGAACAGCCTCTCAGTGAGTCATCTTCAGGATGCTTAAGGCGAGTTCAATAAAGGACTCACTCTCAGGAAGGCGGTACTCCCTGAGTAGGACTTAAGCCAAAGAAGAAGATGATGGTTCAGTGAGTGTTGGACAAGAACTCACTGAACCCCAGTCTCCTCAACAACATTAAAGTGATTGAAGACTGAGGAACCAATGCCTGAAGAATAGGCGGGAACAAAAGGGAAAGATCTGAGAAGATAAGAGTGTCAGACCAAACACTCTTATCTTGTCAGATACCAACCTTCCCTATTGCGGCTAAAAGTCATGGAGTGTCAGCCAACAACTCCCAAAGTCTTATTAGCCCATTCCTATTGGTTCTTGGAAATGACAATTACTGTTTGTAATTGTCAGACACGCTACCTCAACAACTTGTAATATTTTAATCACTTATACTTAGATTACTTGTGTATAAATAGATCAGATGGAGAGAAGTTATGTGTGCTTTGTATATTGAAAGCTTAGAACTTTTACAAAGTAACTTCTCTCCTACAAAGTGTATACAACTCACTGAGATAGCTCAATGGGTATATTGTTACCACTCAAGCAAAACTTGAGTTTCGATAGGAGACACCATAAACCCTTGTCTATTCAATCCCAAGTGTTTGTTCCGCAAAACACTTGGGTAATAGATTCTTGGAATTATTTCTAATAAGAATTTAAACGTTGAAAAATATTGTGTTTTTTTTTTTATATTCACGTATTATAACTGTTAGAAATATTTTTTGCATTGATCTCAGTCATAAGCTCACTTAGTTTAACTTAATTGTTATTACTCGGTGTGCTAAGGGAACAACAATAGCCCATTTAACTTCTTCAACGACAACCGAGGTGTCTGCACATACCAGAAATGATAGACCAACACGTATTCGCCAAGGTTTGTATTTTCCCTTTATCATATGCTCAGGCACTCTTTCAGCTTCTTAACAACATTTTTGTCTTTTCTTACAGTCCGTTTACCTTCTTCAACGACAAACGAGGTGTCTGCACATACCAGAATAGTCTTGGCGCTTGCTTCTTCTGGTATTGCTTCCCTATTGCTTCATTTTTTCCTTTTTTCGTTAGTAGCATTTGTCAAAGCATTGTTTTTTGTATTTGTCCTTTATCATATGGTCAGACACTCTTTCAGCTTCTTAACAACATTTTTGTCTTTTCTTACAGCCCGTTTAAGTTCTTCAACGACAGACGAGTTGTCTGCACGTACCAAAATAGTACTGGCGCTTGCTTCTTCTGGTATTGCTTCTCTATTCCTTCTTTTTTTCGTTAATGGCATTTGTCAAAACATTGTTTTAACTATTTACACTACATATACTAAAACAAAGCTTCTTTATGTTAATTTTTTCAGCACACTCTACGTCAAGTGCACGGCCTCATACAGATGTAACACCAAATAGAAGAGCGTGTGTCAGGCAAGGTTTGTATAGTCTTGCTTATTTCCACCTTATTCAGCTAATGTGTTTCTTCCATTTTCTCATGATCTCATCTTCTATTTTTGCTTACCTACTAATATATGTTTCGTTTGTTCCAGCTAACATGTGCCCTTCGGCAGCAAACGTGACCACTACACAAACACTACCGCGTGCTTCACCACTTCCTACGCAAGGTTTCCTACTTTTTACTAAAGTTTCTTAGTACATTACAACTATCTATTAATATCTAATTACACAATTTATGGACCATATCTTCATTCATTTTAAACAGCTTTTATATTATCATATGGTCACGCTCTCTTTGACCTTTTTAACAACATTTTTGCCTTTTCTTGCAGCTTGTTTAGCTTCTTCAAAAACAACCGAGGTGTCCGCACGTACCAGAAATAATAGACCACCACGTGCTCGGCAACGTTTGATGCTTCGTTGTTTTCTTCTTACTATTTTTCAAAACATTCTTTTAACTATTATACTTAAAATATGCTTCCTTATGTTAAATTTTTTATCACATTCTTTATTCATTTTAAACGATTTTTATAATTTTCCTTTTTTTGTTTTCATATCTTCATTCATTTTAAAGGGCTTTTATATTATCATATGGTCACACTCTCTTTGAGCTTCTTAACAACATTTTTGCCATTTTTTGCAGCCCGTTTAACTTCTTCAACAACAACCGAAGCGTCTGCGAGTACCACAAACAATAGACCAACACGTGTTCGGCAAGGTTTGATGCTTCGTTGTTTTGTTCTTACTATTTTTCAAAACATTCTTTTAACTATTTAGACTATATATACTGAAAATATGCTTCCTTATGTTAAATTTTTTATCACACGCTTTATTCATTTTAAACGATTTTTATGTTATCATATGATGAGGCCCTCTTTCAATTTCTTAACAATAGTTGACTTTTCTTGCAGCCCGTTTAACTTCTTCAACGAATGCACGACCTCATACAGATGTGACACCAAATAGAAGAGTGCGTGCCAGGCAAGGTTTGTATAGTCTTGCTTATTTCCACCTTATTCAGCTAATGTGTTTCTTCCATTTTCTCATGATCTCATCTCCTATACACAGGACCTCCAAGCACATACATATATATGGGCCACTGCAACCACAAATGTGATTATTGCAATGCTCTTTTCTGGTCCGATGAAAGGATCGCGAAAACTTCACGCCTGCATCCAGAATATCGCGGGTGTTGCAACAGGGGCCAGGTGCAACTGCCTGCACACGATGATTATCCAGAATATATAAATCAGTTATTCACTGACAGGCATTTTATGGAAAATATTAGAGCCTACAATCAGATGTTTGTAATGACATCTTTAGGAGTTGAGATCGATAAGTCTATTAACACAGGTCGCGGTCCTTATGTCTTCAAAATTTCAGGGCAGATTTACCATTGGATAGGAAGTATGTGTCCGGAGCCAGGAAAAGGACCTAAGTTTTTACAGCTTTATATATATGACACAGATAACGAGGTCACCAATCGTTTGGAAAATTTCCAGAGAAATGGTGAGGGGCTGCAGAGAGAAATTGTAGAAGGCTTGATAGAATTTTTGGACAACCACAATGAATTGGTGCAAGTGTTTAGAACAGCAAGAAACAAGATGGCAGAGGCTGATATCCCTGAGTTTAAAGTCAAGCTCTTTAGTGTCGTTGGTTCAAGACAGTATGAATTACCTTCAGGAGATTCAATTGCTGCGATAGTATTCGAAGGTGGTCCGGATGTAGCAACTGACTATGATGTTATTATTGAGAAACACAACGGTACTCCGCAACGAATTAACAAACTGCATCCTTTATACATGTCGTTACATTTCCCACTCCTTTTTATCTACGGCGAACAAGGATACCATTTGGGTCTTACATTAGCTGATACAAGCAATGAAACATCTGATACTCCTAGGAAGATGTCAATGAAAATGTACTATGCATACCAGCTGCATGACCGACAGGATCAGTATAATTTAATAACAAGAAGTGGTCGCCTATTTCAGGAATATGTTGTAACAGCGTATTGCAGCATCGAACAGTCACGATTGGACTATATTCGAGAGAAGCAGAACGACATAAGGAATGACTACATCGCAGGTTTGTATGATGCCATCTCACGGGGTGACTGTAATGGCTCGGATGCAGGCTCACGGACAATACTTCCTTCTTCTTTCACTAGAGGCCCACGATACATGTATAGCCACTATTTAGATGCACTTGCTATATGCCGTGTTCATGGTAACTGTGACAAATGGTAATTTTCACGTTATTAATTAATATTAAATGAGTATTAATTATTTTTAAGCTGAGCATTTCTATGCGCATTTGCATGTTTCTGAGTATTTTTGAGCATTTTTGGGAGCTATCCCGGACACTGTAGCTTACAGTCACTGCAGAAAAAGTATATTTTTGTCAGTAAGCATAAATTATCCTATTTTCGATAGTTACTGACAAGTCTCGTAATTAACTGAGAGCTTTCTCACATTTTGCTGAAAAACAACCGCACGCGCGTACCGACAACACATTACACATGGTAACAGTGAGTCAGTAATAATATTTTATTACATTTCTGACAAAAACGTGGATAAAAACTTTATTTTACGTATACGTGTCCTAAAAGGTCAAACCGGGACTTTACGGCCACATTTAAGCTCAAACCGACACACGATACACCAACGAGAGGTAAAAATATTTTTCCCCCTCCTCTTATCCCTCCATAACCGGCCTTAGGTGGATACTCCACCACTACAATCCAAAATGTATCCACTAACTAATATATCTTATATATATTAACCCTTATTACCTTAAGTGACACCAAAACAAAACATACTATCCATAATATTATCATCAACTTACCTAGATCATCCTCCCTATCAAACCACACGGCTCAAACCAAAATACCAAGATCCATCATTTTTCTTTGAAGTTCAAACAATTTAGAGTGTATATTCAAGAGTTTCGGGTTATTTGGAACGTGGTTTGGGTAAATTTGGTGAAGTTTGGGTTGTTCTTGGTCTCCTCTACCCCACGTTAACCTTCAAAGCGTTGTAAGAAATCATTAAACTTTTCTAATCTTGTTAAATACATGTTCTTTCAATGTCTAATGATGTTAAAATTTGTTAAAAGTATATATTTTGTTGAAATGGAAAAAGCTAGGGCTTGTATTATGGTGAATAGTGCTCGACCTAAGTATGATCTATGAACAAATTTGTAAATTTCTTGCTTGTGTGGTAAATCTTGATGCATATGGTGCTAGTTTGATGATACAAACATGATTAATATTAATTTCGCGAGATTAAGCAATATATACACTTTTGAGGCTATATATATGTTTTGGCCAAAGTAAAAATTATAAAACTATTGGGGTTTTGAAAAACATAAAATTTTGGCTCAAGTGGTGAAATGGTGGAATTAATGCTTAAAAGCTTATTTTGAATAGCTTATTGAATAAGCCATAACTAATTGAGATTAGCTTATAAAAAGGTGAAAATGGGTCAAATTATGTAATATGGGTCGAATATAATGTATTTTGGTCATGTTTGACTATTTGACTAAATAGCTTATTTATAAGAGCTTAATTGATAAAATTAAAATTCGTTACGTAACTAATATTCACTAAAAAGGAAAAATGGGCTAAATATAATTTTTGGGCTAAAATGCCACGTGTGGGCTGTTGGGCCGAGCCCAACATGATATTGAACAACTTTGACTTTTTGACCAAACGGATTTAACGAACGTGTTAAGTGATTTTTAGAAACGCGACGATATATATAATTTAACTAAAAAGTGATTTGGGCTAAAATTTATGAATTGGGCTTATGGACTTTCGGTGGCAGTTGGGCCAAGCCCAACCCAACTAGTCACAGTTGACTTTTATTGACCAAACGTGGTGATGAATGTGTTAAAATTATTTTTAGCAAACTAACGATATATATATCGTAAATTAAAAAGGCTAAATGGTTTGGACTAAAAATTAAACTATTGGGCTTATTTAGAAAGTTTCGGCCCAATAGATAAGTTGGATGACAAAAATGATTTTTGAAATATTTTCCGACTCACTATGGATATTATTACTTAACGATACGATAAATATAACAAAAACTAGTTTTGGACTTGTTTTGAGACGCGTTAGTCTCCAAAAGGGTGAAAAATGACATTTTGACCAAATTCTTATTAATATTGACTTTTGTTGACTTTCCGACTAAATATTGACTTTGTGTCGAAATCTATTGTTAATAATTAAACGTAACGATAACGATAATTATAACGATAAAAATACTTACAATGACCAATATATATTACGAACCAAATTTTTGCATATAACGTGAACAACGCGGATTATTTGAGGAATTGCAACACCTGAGAAAAATGGAAATGTTGTATAAACGAATGGGTCATGCCCAAATTTTCTAAAAATCTAACACTTAGAGTATTTTGGTAAAAATACTTAACTTAGGTAAATTTTTCTAAAATACTTAACAATGTTTCTAAATTTCTTATAATTAAAATTGTATTATAAATAATAAATAATATTTATAATATAATATTCCTCCACTAACACTATTGTTTTATTAATCTCTCAAAAACCTATTTAATTAATACTTAAGTATTCAACTTAACCTAATATACATATATACATGTATGATTGTACATATATATATAATACTTGCGGCGAATACTAGTACGGATGTTCCGTCACATGTGTTCCCACCGTACACTTTCACCATGAGCCACCACCAAGAGTTACACACGATAAATCATTTTGAAATATACTTTACCACACAGCAAGCAAGAAATACACGAGCACTGTTCACGCGTAAACTTTTCAAATAAAGTAAAGACATATGAGACACGAATATTTCGCTAAGACTTACCGTACTGATTTAGGTTGCGTGTCGGCGCGGTTGCACTATTTTTTTGATTGATTAGCAGGTTGCTATTGTTTTAAGGTGAGTTTATAGCTCTATATTTTTATACGAGCTGTTTTATAAGCTTTGGGGTGAGAAACATGCAAAACTGTTTTCATGGACCAAAAATGGATTTTGTTTTTATACACACTTGTATGCGGAAACCTAAGTTTAGCTGAATCCCATTGCGTCCACTATCATCAACCGTTAATTCCTTTCTAGGAAGCTGTTTGATATAAATAGATCTATTGGGGATGACACCCCCGTTCGGTTGGCTCGGCATAGCCAAGGCGAACGTATACCATATGAAAATAGGTCGAGTGTCTAGGGATTAACACTCGCGGGCACCCCTTTCTAGCTAATGCCAGCTTGGCATGCTGCGATGTCATAGTTCGGTTAGATGAGGCTTAGTGTTTGCATAGCAGGATAGTGTGTTATTGCTGATTTGTTTTGCTGATATTGCTATTGGTCCATATGTGTTAATTACTTTAAACCTATGAACTCACCAGCGTTAGCTGACTTTTAGCATGTTTTTCTTAGGAAACTGAGGTGTGTTAGCTGAAGGCAGGGCATGGCGATGGTCATAATAAATGTTGGAAATGTTTTTAGAATTGCGTTAACTCTGAAATTTGGACCGCTTTGTTAATGGGCTATATTTTTATTTGAAATGTATTTTATGTAAGACAACACGACTTTAAACATGTAATGTATTTCAAAACGGATTTTTAATCCGTTTTCTATATCTTGTGTTGTGATTATCGATTTTGTAGCACCCAAAGTGTATGCTTCCGCAATATTATGATTTTGGGGGTGTTACAGTAACCCGTCCTTCTTTATTACATTCACATGCAACGTCAACTGGCCAGAAATCGAAGAATATATGCAAAACTTCCCCCACGTAACAGTCGCAGACAGACCTGATGTTGTTGATCGTGTCTTTGAAAGAAAGATCCATGATTTGATAACATTCTTAAGAGACAGCAGACCTTTCGGTTATGTGGAAGCAGGTATGATGCGTGGTTTTGCGACCTTACAACAGGTTTTACCTCTCGAGGGATCTCAAGAGGCTTGCAATCCCCACCAGGCAGTGTACCTGACCGATGTAGTATAGTGTAGTGGCAAGTACCGGGGGATTGATCGTTCTCTAGGGGAATAGTGTCGTTAGGATTGAAAAACTACTCTAATAGGTCTAAGGGTGAGGGAAGATTCTTTTTGTATTTTTTTTTATATTTTTAAAAAAGCAAGTAAAATCTCGGGTTTGAAGGAGTGGGCGGAATTAGTTGCTAGTCAACTAACCCAAATAACTACAATTGCAAATAAAATAAAATAACTGAAAATAAAAAGGTTGTGGAACTTATATGGAGAGAAATGTGTTTACTTAGATTTCCTTACTCCCTAACTATCTTTTACCGGTTGATTAGTGTGTATTAATTGCGTGGATGACGGGTGTATTCCTTAATACCAATCGTGGGGTGGCGTACGTACTTCCCCAACTCTATAAGCTCCTACTTCACTCCTATGTCGAGCCGGCTAAGAAGCTCCTAACATGGGATCACTAGAATTCGCTCATGCATTAAATACAACCATAATAACCTTAGTACGCATTGGTTCATGTTTCTTAAGACGTTCAAGCAAGTTACCGTATAGGAGGTTAGCCAGTTTTCTTAAGCCTAACATCGATAAACAATCATCCAATACAATTAATAACACACCAACAACCAATAATCAATAGTTAGGTTTCATTAGATCTAAGCAAACACAAGATAAATCTAGCCTAGCATGTTAAATAAAAGACAAGAACAAGATATAATCAAACAACACATAGACATATTGAATGATTAATTGATTACTTATCTTCAATTGAACATGGGAGATCCAAGGGTATAAAACCCTTAAAAGTAGCAGAAAAATCGTCTTAGGGTTTCTCCTCACAAAGTTGCACACTAATGACTAAAAATTATGAGAATATATATAGAAAATCAGATCTGACGGCGTCACGTTATAGAGCTGACGCCGTCACCTCGCCGCGGTTAGGGTTTCTTGATGGCCTTCTTGACGTCGTCCCCCTTTAATCTTCCAAAATCCTCTCTGGCTTATCAAGGGTTGACGGCGTCACACTGGGGCTTGACGCCGTCACAGGTACTTTTCCAGCAGATTTTGAGACTTTGTCGTTTTCTTCACTTTTATGCTCCAAAAACGTCCAAAATGCTTCCTTTTCCAGATTTCTTTTCCAAAGTACCTAAAATGACAAAAGGAACGATTTAGGGCAATATTTGATCAAATAAATACGATTTAGGGCTTAAATGACCCCCTAAAAGCGGTACACTTTTCGCTTCATCAAGGTACCGTCTACATTACAAATATATGTATACGTTTACTGAAAATCTAAATTCTTCAAATGTGTAATTTAATGCTCTTTCATTACAGTTTTGTATACAGTCGAATTCCAGAAAAGAGGCCTGCCACATTGTCATCTATTATTATGGGTGAAAGAAAGTTTGCGTGTCCAAAGGAATGAAGATATAGACACATATGTATCTGCAGAATTGCCAGACCCGACACTTGATCCTGAAGGCTACCGAGTTATTTCAGAGTTCATGATGCACGGTCCTTGCGGGTTGGTCAATAAGTCAGCACCATGTATGAAGCGCGGAGACGAGTGTAGCAAATCATTCCCTAAGCCATTTTGTGCTGCCACATTTATTGACAAAAAAGGTTTTGTCCATTACCGTAGAAGAGATACGGGCATAACAACAATGAGGCAAAATGTTGACCTTGACAATGGGTACGTTGTTCCACACAATCGTTTATTATGTATGCGCTTCTATGCACACATCAACGTTGAGTATTGCGAGTGGACGATGCTTATAAAATATCTCTTCAAGTACATCTCCAAAGGTACTGATCGAATAATTACTCAAGTTACAAGAAGAATTGGAGACGGTCAGCCAGGTACCAGTTGCAGTGCAATACAAATCGATGAAATTAAAAACTTCCAGGATGCTAGATATATTGGCCCGCATGAAGCATGTTGGAGGATTCTTGGTTTCAGTATACATAGCAGAGATCCGCCTGTTCAGATACTTGCAGTGCACCTTCAGAACATGCAACGTGTTACTTTCAGAGCAGGCCAGTCCTTGCAATCAGTTGTCGACAATGAATACAACAAAAGAACAACATTAACCGAATGGTTCAGGTATAACACCCACAATACAGATGGTCGCCACTTAACGTACGTAAATTTTCCCAAAGAATTTGTGTGGCATCAAGATGGAAAATACTGGCAGCGGAGGCGAAGAGCAGGTTCCCATGCCATTGGCCGACTAGCATACATACATCCAAGCTCTGGTGATGCATTTTACTTACGGATGCTACTCTGTCACCAAAAAGGTTGCACATCATTTCGCCATACCCGCACAATTGATGGCCATGTTTTTCCTACATATAGAGGCGCTTGCGAAGCAATGGGCCTCTTGGGAAATGATTATGAATGGAGTATAGCTTTACAAGAAGCTTCTTTGTCAGCGACTGCATCTGAAATGCGAAAACTGTTTTGTCAAATACTTATCTTTTGTGACGTATCAAGTCCAGTAACGCTACTTCAATCACATGCTGATAGTATGTCTGAAGATATTCCTCTGATACTTTCCAACATGCTGCACATACCAGAAATTCAAATAAATCAAGACGATTTACAAAGCGGCCTCATGTGTGAACTGCAAGCGATTCTAAATTTCTACGGCAAATCTGTCATAGATTTTGGCATGGAACTGCCTCCACCTCAGTTGATTCAGATCTTGACAAACAGGGCCATAATGGAAGAACGAAACTACGACCGCGAATTGTTGAGAAGTGAAAGTGCAGGATTAGTAGCGCAGCTCAACCCTGAACAACGGATAATCTTCGACCAGGTCATAAATGGAATAAACAATCATGAACAAAAACTCATCTTTGTTTATGGCCACGGAGGAACAGGAAAGACTTTCGTTTGGAAGACTATAATTTCTACACTGAGATCAGACGGAAGAATAGTATTGGTGGTTGCTTCTTCTGGTATTGCTTCCCTACTGCTACCATCAGGACGTACAGCTCACACAAGTTTTAAAATACCACTCGATCTGACAGACGGATCGGTTTGTAGCATAAAAAAAATACTCAAATGGCAGATTTAATCAAACAAACCGATCTTATCGTATGGGATGAGGCTCCGATGAATGATCGTAGGTGTTTTGAAGCGCTTGATCGTACATTCAGAGACATACTGAACGCTCCAAATGATATCTTTGGAAAAAAGACAGTTATCTTAGGCGGAGATTTCAGGCAAACGCTTCCTGTTAAAAAAAACGCTTCAAAAGAAGAAATTATAGCATCTTCCATAACACTATCGTACCTATGGCCGCATTTCAAAGTCATTCGTCTTAAAGAGAACATGAGGCTTAAGCGACCAGGAATGTCAATTGAAGAACAAGGAGCTATTCACGCATTTTCTGAATGGCTACTGCAGGTTGGCGACGGCACCATTGGAGATCCAGATAACAATGATCCAGAAAATGCAGCCTGGATACGTATTCCAGATAGATACTATATTTCTGACAATGATACAGCTATCCAAGACCTCATTAGCTTTATATATGACGAAGAAACACTCCAAAGGCCAACTGCAAGAGCATTACAAGAAAAAGCTATAGTGTGTCCAAAGAACGAGACTGCTGACATCATTAACTCAACTGTTCTCGACATGTTACACGGTGAAACCTATTGTTACCGAAGTTTTGACGAAGCCATACCGAAAACAAACGATGGAGGAGCAACAGAACTCCTCTACCCTACAAAATATCTCAACACCCTTTCGTTTACAGGAATGCCCCCGCATAACCTTAAGCTCAAAATAGGTGCTCCAATAATGATGCTGAGAAACCTAAAACCTAACTGGCGGGTTGTGTAACGGTACAAGGATGATTGCCACTCAGGTCTTCAGCAAACTTATTCAGGTGAAGATCATCACAGGCACCAGAATGTCTGAAAAAGTTTTCATCCCAAGGATTTTATTGATCAATAAAGATGAGAAGCTGCCGTTTGTGTTTAAAAGAAAGCAATTCCCTGTGAAGGTGTGCTATGCGATGACGATAAATAAAAGCCAAGGACAGTCGCTCAATAAGATTGGCATATATCTACCGGAACCTATATTCGGCCACGGACAACTATATGTTGCATTGTCGAGAGCAACATCTTCTGAAGGCCTTAAAATTCTCATCAAGCAACAGGAAGAAAGAAACGTGAATACAACTAAAAATATAGTCTACAAAGATTTTTTAGACATAGTCATATCCGCACAGGTCATTGATACTTATATTTATTGTTTAAATACACATATACGCTACTGTTTAAAACCTCAGGTGATAAGCTTTTTAAAGTTAATACCAACTTTGATCAGTACAGGTTGTGTTGCCTTTGCCACTATTAGATTCGCATTATAGTTTGTTTAGGTCTTTACAATCAGTAGTAACGCATTTGGTTAGTTTCCATGTGCTATTATTCTCGCTACATAAACGCATTCATATCCTATTTTCATTCATATAAATGTTCATCTTAATGCAGCAAGCTATTACTCTAATGCAAATACACATATGATGGATTTGATACAGGAAAATGGACGAGGGTTCTAGCATTGTCGCATTAGCAAAATCTACAGGAAAAGAAATTATGACAGAACCAGAAATTGTCAGCCTTGCAACTCTAAAGCCATCAGACACAGACAAAGCCATCTATGTAAGAGCATACCGCAAATGGACAGTGACAAACAAGAATGGAAAACCAGTTATATTCTGTTGCATGCTGATTGATCGCCAGGTACAACGACCTATTCTATCATAATAATCGATATATCCATATTCCCTTGAAACAATTAAAAAAACTTATATCCAATTTATAAATTTTTATTTCATTTGCAGGGAGGAGCTATACAAGCAAACATCAACATCCGAAAAAAATAAATTTGATGCCAGTCTGCAGATCAACCAAACCTATAAAATAACTGGTTTTGGCTTTCAACCTGCAAAATCATGGATGCAAACCTTACCGCATTCGCTGTCACTGGTTTTTGGAGCTTTCACAGATGTTCAACCAATACCCGACGACGGCTTCCCTAGCCATTATTTCAACTTTATACAATACAAAGACCTGTATTCAAAATTCGATGCAAAAGAAGGACTTCTCACAGGTACGTGATCTACATATAATTATCGCACGTATGAGGAAAAAAAATAATTTGAAGTACACCTCCTCTTTACCGATTATATTGGTTGCGTTCAATATGTAACTGGCATACAAGAGGCAGTGAAAGCTACAAGTGAAATGGTTCAATGGATAGATATCGGTATCCAAAATCTAGAGTAAGTGGCATACGCTTTTTATAGCATTTTTCTTTTTATGCTTAAACTGACAGGCAATTCATTGTCTCAAACAGCGGACACACTGTCCGATTTACTTTGTGGAATGACAAAGCACAGACTTTCAACATGACAGAATATGAAAACATTGAAAAACCAGCTATTATAGCGGTTACTTCATGTATGGTAAAAAACTATGGTGGTATGTTCCTCGCCCCGCACATATTATATACCTTAACAAAGTGCTACACTAACCTTTATTTCAAATTAAACAGGCCTTCAGCTTTCTAGCACAGCTGCAACAAAGTACTATTTGAATCCAGATATACCAGAGACTTCTGAAATTCGCAATGTGTAAGTCGCTAATGAACTGCCAGATTACCATACCTAAGAACACACAGCATACTCAAGTAACATAACATACTTCTGCAGGTATGACCAGTTTATAGACCCGCCAGTCATAGTGAATGTGCAACGGCAACGTTGTCCAGATACAGAACAGAAAAAAAAATGGTGACACTTAACGACCTTTTGAAAGAAAATCCAGAAAACCAACAGGTATTTAACAACTGCAGTATACTCATTGTCAAATGAAATTTTCTAAATTGCCTACAATTATACAAATGCAGAAAGTGCGCTTTACTGTCGTTGCTACTATTGACAAGGTCGATACCAACAGACCCTGGTTCTTTAAGAAATGCTTCACCTGTAAACAAAAAATATCCGAAGACTTCCCGCATGCCCATTGCAAGCAATCACTTTCTGAAACAGAACCCAATTGCAGGTTAACAAAACATTTACACATTTTCATGGTTATGCACATATATTATGTATACTAAACAGATTATATGTATATTTTTTGGCCAGTTATTGCTTCAGAATACTACTGTCAGATGGCACTGCCTATATATACTTAACATGCTTTAGCAACGAAGCAAACTCATTGGTCGATGATTGCAACGACATCATTCGTTTTCAACAAGCAACGTTACACCAACACCAGTTAGCAAAACACCAGAAAAAAAACACATACCCACCACCCCGGCTGCAGAAAAAGAAACCAACCCAGGTATTTCCACAACTCTCAGCCCACCAACACCAGTAACACACACAGTAGAAGAACAACAAGTGGTGACAACACCACCAGAACAAAACACCAACTTACCAGATCCATCGAAACTCAAGTATGGTCCCAGAAAAACCTCAGCCCGTAAAACCCTTTTTCCAGAAGAAGGTGGCCCAGCCACACAAACAGATCGCAAAAGAACAAAAAAAGACGGATGATAAAAAGGCTTGGCAAATGACATATTGGCAAAAACATCGGCAACCTACTTTTGTGCATTATGTAGACACATACCTGCTACCTTTTATGTAAAATATCGTAACAAATTGCAGGTTGCCTTCAAAGACATCTAACTATGTACTACTACCTTAACTACATTTCCAATGTCTTTTGTCAGAAGTATATTATCAAACCTACTTACGTACGTGTACTCAACAAACATATGCAATGTCTTTTATATATAGAATAACTTTTGTATGAAATATTTCTACTACCATCAGTTGTTGCATACCATTTTATTGAAGCTACGCAGGGGGGGCCTCGGCCCAGGAAGGGGAGAGTGGGCGAATGGTCAAAAGCAATATCACATGGTATGCACAGCTTTGCCGTGTAAATGGCAAAGAAGCAGGTTGGAACAACAGTTTTGGAGTTGCTTATTAAATTATCCCTTTTCATACAACACATTATTCAAAACACTCCAAACGCAACAATCCCAAAAACACAAACACCTAAAACTTCAGATACATGGTAGTTATTTTTTTTATTGATAAATATGTAAAAAGTTAGTACTGCTTTAGAGTATAATACAAACAACACATACCTAAAAAAACAGTCAATCGCCTTACCATCCCAAGATTCTTTCCCATGTCAGAAAAGTGCAGCACCACATTACAGTATTTATCATCAACTGATTATATTTCACCCTAAGAGTCACGATCCTATGCTGCTGTGCAAAACCGAGGAATATATCCATCGACAATCACAACAAAATTCTATGAATTACTCTTATATCATATTTAAAAATGAAGTCTCAAAAATATATCCACCGACATTAAACGTCGCGTGTGTGGAAAATCGTCCAGAACAACAATATCGAAGAAGCAAACTACATAGAACATGAACAAACATATTCTATTTAGTTCTCCATTCTAAAGATGTTTAGCAAACGATATACGATAACATCATAATGAATAGTAATTACTACAAACACTGACCATATGCTTGGTACGCCTATACCTGAAAAACCAACTCCGAACAGATGGAAGAAATAGCATCTGTAGAATTCCTATTATCTATATCCGACCAGACTCCAATGACACCCCAAATTGTAATACAGCTGACCAACTATAAACCTTCACACAAATCCAACACTCCAACCCAGACCAGACCTGATAGACCGACATGACTTTTGCAGCATGTACTACATTACATTGCACCTCCCAGATACTTAAACCAACCAAGAGATGCTGTTCCATCTGGCCCATAAACAGCAATATCACATTAACAGTTAACTTCACGGTTAACTTCTGATGCGTGGTTTTGCAACCTTACAACAGGTTTTACCTCTCGAGGGATCTCGAGAGGCTTACAACCCCACCAAGCAGTGTACCTGACCGATGTAGTATAGTGTAGTGGTAAGTACGGGGGATTGATCGTTCTCCACAGGGAATAGTGTTCGTTAGTTATGAAAAACTACTCTAATAGGTCTAAGGGTGAGAGAAGATTCTTTTTGTGTTTTTATAATTTTATGAAAGCAAGTAAAATCTCGGGTTTGAAAGAGTGGGCGGAATTAGTTGCTAGTCAACTAACCCAAGTTACTACGAATGCAAATAAAATAAAATAACAGAAAATGAAAAGGTTGGTGAAAACTTATGTAGAGAGAAATGTGTTTACTTAGATTTCCTTACTCCCTAACTATCTTTTACCGGTTGATTAGTGTGTATTAGTCGCTTGGATGACGGGTGTATTCCTTAATACCATTCGTGGGGTGGCGTACGTACTTCCCCAACTCTACAAGCTCCTACTTCACTCCTATGTCGAGCCGGCTAGGAAGCTCCTAACATGGGATCACTAGAATTCGCTTGTGCATTAAATACAACCATAAAAACCTTTAGTACGCATTGGTTCATGTTTCTTAAGACGTTCAAGCAAGTTACCGAATAGGAAGTTAGCCAGTTTTCTTAAGCCTAACATAGATGAACAATCATCCAATACAACTAATAACACACTAATAACCAATAATCAATAGCTAGGTTTCATTAGATCTAAGCAAACACAAGATAAATCTAGCCTAGCATGTTAAACAAAAGACAAGAACAAGATAGAATCAAACAACACATAGACATATTGAATGATTAATTGATAACTTATCTTCAATGTAACATGGAAGATCTCAAGGCAAAAAGCCTTGAAAAAGCTGCCAAATTCGTCCTAGGGTTTTCACACACAAAGTTCCCCAATAAGTTCCACCCTAATGACAAAAAATTGCAAAACTATATATAGACTTTCAGATCTGACGGCGTCACATTATGGAGTGTGACGCCGTCACCTCGCCGCTTTTAGGGTTCCCGAATGACCTTCTTGACGCCGTCCCTCTTTAGCTCTCCAAAATCCGTTCTGGCCTATCAAGGCTTGACGCCGTCAGGATTATGCGTGACGCCGTCCCTCTCTAAATTAAGCCGTGACGACCTTGATCATATTAAAGCGTGACGCCGTCAGAATTTCATGCAAATTTCACTGGCTTATCATGAGTAATTTTCACATCCACCATTTTATTGCCAATCCGTGACGCCGTCTGGAGAGGATCCTGACGCCGTCAAAGGTAACTTTTAGCCGATTTTGAGACTTTGTCGTTTTCTTCACTTTAATGCTCCAAAAACGTCCAAAATGCTTCCTTTTCCAGATTTCTTCTCAAAAGTACCTAAAATGACAAAAGGAACGATTTAGGACAATATTTGATCAAATAAATACGATTTAGGGCTTAAATGACCCCTTAAAAGCGGTACACTTTTCGCTTCATCAACTTCTCAAGTAGTTTTTTTCCAACAACACTAATCTAGGTAGATGAAAACCAGTAAGTTGCAACAGAAATCAGTACTAACCAAAACAAAATCCGCAAATGGTTAACTCTAATTTTAATCAACCAATTATTTCCCCAACCCATAATCTACGCCTTTCTTTTACTACTAAGTGTGCCAGACAAAAAAGGCCCGCCACATACCCACCAATAATTATATGAAACCTTTAAAGAATATACAAATATGCTTTTTATGTTGGCTTAGTACATTTAGAAAACAAATCAGATTTTCTCAGATTAAAATTGTCAATGTTTTTTTAATTCTGACATATAAGCATAAGCAATCATTAACCAAACCAAATCCAATATTTCAAAATGACTCCAAACAGAGTGGTTAAAACAAATGGCTGACCATATGGTTGGTACGCATGTACCTGGAAAACCAACTCCAAACAGATGGAAGAAATAGCATTTCCAGAATTACTATTATCTATATCCGACCAAACTCCAAGGACATCCCAGATTGTAATACAACTGACCAACTATAAACCTTCACACAAACCCAAGACTCCAGCCCAGACCAAACCTGACAGACCAACACGACTTTTGCAACATGTACTACATTGCATTACACCTCCCAGACACTTAAACAAACCAAGAGACGCTGTTCCATCAGACCAATAAACGATAATATCACATTAACAATTAATTTCTTAGTTAGCTTCTCAAGTAGTTTTTTCCATCAACACTAATCTAAGTAGAACAAATAAGTTGCAACAGAAATCAGTACTAACCAAAACAATATCCGGAAATGGTTAGCCCTAATTTTAATCAAGCGATTATTTCCCCAAACCATAATCTATGCCTTTCTTTTGTTGGCAAGTATACCAAACAAAAAATCCCCACCACATACCCACCAATAATTATATGCAATCTTTAACCACCTTATAAAATATACACATAAAAACAACTTTTTTAAAGGATGATCTTCCATTCATATCATTCAAATACTTACAACCATTCATCATACAAAAGCATCAGTAGAAACTACATAAAAACCCCACATAATAACATAAAAACCCTACATAATAACATCAAAATACAAAAGACAACCAGCAACATACCCTAACCACCTTCTTACTCTTCATCAACTTCCATCAGCTCCAAATACCCATCCTTATCCTTCACTCCTTGACACGCCGCCACCAGGATTGCGGTGAGCGCCTCCAGATTCTGGCGATCCTGCATCTGAATCAAACAAGCAATCATGACCATAAGTGGCAACATCATGAAATGGTCCGAAAGAATCAGCTTCATTCATTGTCTGCTCCCGCTTTTTAATCTTTGCCCTCAACTGATTGCATTCCTCACCTATACAAATCAAGAATCCTTCTTTCTCCGCTACTTCCTGTGAAAATAAGAACTTAACTACATTTTCCAAGTCATTTGATCCACAAGCTTCTTTCAATTCATTAAGATTCGGGGTATTCGCCATTTTTTTGATTTAGGGATTAGGGTTATTGAAATAAGATAAATCTAAAATCTAATAGCCGACTTTATAAATAGTTAAACATGTGGCTGGAAAATTAATTACAAAAAATGATTTCCCATTAGAACTTAATTACAATACAAAGAATGATTGCAAAACATAACTGAACTGAATCACTTCATCTTCCCATGCAGAAGTATGGTATTCATGTTTAAAATTATGTTTGCCAATATGACAGAAAAACTCTCGCAGTTTACATTTTACGAAATAAACCCATCAATTGGATAAACGATATATGACAAATGGTAATTTTCACGTTGTTAATTAATATTATATGAGTATTAATTATTTTTAAGCTAAGCATTTCTATGCGCATTTGCATGTTTCTGAGTATTTTTGAGCATTTTTGGGAGCTGTCCCGCATACTGTAGATTACAGTCACTGCAGAAAAAGTATATTTTTGTCAGTAAGCCTAAATTATCACATTTCTGATAGTTACTGACAAGTCTCGTAATTTACTGAGAGCTTTCTCGCATTTTTTCTGAAAAACAACCGCACGCGCGTACCGACAACACAGTACACATGGTAGCAGTCAAATAAATATATTTTTGAGTCAGTAATGATATTTTATTACATTTCTGACAAAAACACGGATAAAAACTTTATTTTACGTAAATGTGTCCAAAAACGTCAAAACGGGACTTTACGGTCGCGTTTTAAGCTCAAACCGACACACGATACACCAACGCGGGTAAAAATTAATTCTACCCTCCCCCTAATACACATAAACCGGCCATGGGTGTATTCTACCCCACTAACTTCCAAAAATCTCCACTAACACAAATATAATGTTATATTTAATCAAATGTTACCTTAAATGTAACCATGCCATCCAACATTATCCATTATTTCATTTAAAAACTTCCTTGATCATTTCTCTTATTCATACCACACGACACACTCTTATCATCATCATCATCCATAATTTTCTTTTGAAGTTCAAGCAAATCAAAGTGTATATTAAAGGTTTTTGGGTTATTTGGAGCTTGGTTTGGGTAAATTTGGTGGAGCATTTGGGTGTTCTTGGTCTTTCTTGGCTCGTTAATCACACAACCATTGTAAGGATCCATAAAACTTTTCAAATCTTGTTAATCTCTAGTTCATTTGGTGTCTAATGATGTTTAAAAGTGTTGAAAGTATATATTTTGTTGATTTGGAAAAAGCTAGGGCTTGTATATGGTTATATAGTACTCGACTTTTATGTGATTTATGAATAAGTTTATAAATTTCTTGCTTGTGTGGTAAATCTTGTTACATATAGTGTTAGTTTGATGATACAAACACTAGTTACGGTTTTTACGCGAAATTAATCAATATATAAGCTTTTGTGACCATATACATGGATCGGCTAGAACAAAAATAAATGAATATTGGGGTTTTGAAAAACATAAAATTTTGGCTCAAATAGTGAAATGGTGGAAAAATATGATTAAGTGCTTATTGGGAATAGATTGATAAATAAGCTATAAGTTGTGAAAAATAACAAGTAAAAAGGTGAAAATAAGTTGATATGGTTAACATGGGTCGAATGACATATATTTTGTCATAGTTGACTAAATGACTAAGTAGCTTATTTATTAGAGCTTATTTGATAAGTATAAAGTTTGTTTGGTAACTAATAATCACTAATAAGTACTAAATATTAACAAAATGGACTAAATTAAATTTTGGGCCATAAAACCCATGATTTTACTGTTGGGCCGAGCCCATAAGAGAATTTTGTAGTTTTGACTTTTTGACCAAACGGACCCAATGAGCGAGTAAAATGATTTTTAGAAACGCGTCGATATATACGTTTTAACTAAAAATGTGTTTTGGGCTAAAAATGGTTAATGGGCTATTTCATAAAGTTTCGGCCCAAAATACAACTAAAATGACGAAATTGATTTTTTGGAATATTTTCTGACTCGCCGTGGTTATTAAAAGTTAACGAAACGATAAATATAACGAAAACCGTTTTCGGACTTATTTTGAGACGTTTAGTCTCCGAAAGGGTAAAAATTGACATTTTCACTAAATTAATATTGAAATAGACTTTTGTTGACTTTTTGACAAAATATTGACTTTGTGTCGAAATATATTGTTAACACTTAAACGTAACGATAACGAATAATATAACGATAAAAATGTTCACAACGATTAAAATATATATCACAAATGCATTTTTGCACATATAGTTAGTTAGTGGAATAATTGAGGAAAATTTTGCAACACTTGAGATAAATAGAAACGTTGTATAAACGATGTTAGACCCGTTTCCAGGGTAGTGGGACCCCACCCTAGACGAAATGGACCGGGTCTAAATGTGGTTGGTTAAGGGCAAAAGGTTATAGAGTTAACTGTTAAGTGTTAATCTGTTATGGCCTAGATGCGGCGCATCTAGGAAATACATGCGGCGTATGGTAGAATGGAAAGTAGAACCGACTTGTTATAGTCCATGCGCCGTATTGGAGAAGGAGATACGGCGTATATAAGGGGTAGCATGGATGCGGCGCATCTATGCAGATAGATGCGGCGCATCGACCTTAAATAAGCAGAAATGACAGAATTGCCCTTGTAGCTAGAATCTTCCTCATTTATCTATAAGTTTCCACACTCTCCTGTAAAAGAGAGTGTGTTTCTGTGGGTGTCGAACCAAGGAGAAAAGGAGGGAATGGTAGAGCTAGGGATGGCTTTTAATGAAGAGGATAAAGAACCTATGTTGATGACCCTTCTTAGCTTTGATTAGCAAGTAAGTAATCCCTCTTAAGTTAGTGATTTAAGTGGGAAATCATCATATGATGTGGGTATGATCATATGATGATTTGGTTAGCAATATGATTATGTTTTGATGGGTTTGATAACCCTTGTTATGTGATTTATTGTTATGATGTTAGGTTTTTATTATTTATGAAGGAAGATGATGATGATGATGGAAGCTTGTATTATTGATGATGTTCTTGATGATATATAGCTTGGATTGAGGTAAGTAAAATGATAGTAACATGTGATATATGGATGTCTAACATATGTGTTATGTATATTGTATGGCAAAGTGGCATAGATTATGGGATATGACTATGTGATGCTATGAATGTGGTTTATGTGATGATTTGATGCTATGTTATAGGATGTTTTGTGCTAGATGAGTTATGGGTTGTAAGCCCGTCAAGTAAGTGTTTATGTATATGATGCATCATGTGGATTGAAGTATGATTATATGTTATTATTGTTTTACTTACTAAGCGTTATCGCTTACGGTTTAGTTGTCTAACCGTTTTGTAGGTCCTTGTGTTTATGGAAGACGTGGAATAAGCAGTATGGTTCATGTATGCGGAAGGGTAGGATTTGGTAAGGAATTAGAGCTAGGTAGATACCGAGCTCTCGTGTATAAGTTTGTACCCCCGTGAGTCAAGTAATGTTTTGAAATGGGTAAACAAGTGTTAGATTCTATGTCAAGTGTTTTGTAATGAATTGGAAGTCAATTGGTATGTTAAAGTATGTTTTATGTGTTTATGGGTTAAGTTAAGGGGGTGTTTGGCTAATGTGTAAAATGTACCCATTTTGGAGTCAAACGGGTCAATTGCCGTGTATTATAGTTGGATATGGTTTTGAATGTAAAGGGAGTGTTTTGATACAAGTTATAGTGTTGTAAAAGGTGTTAAAGTGGATTGTGTAGGGTGTTGAGTATATGCAGGTCTTCCTGCTGATGTTCTGTCTAAATTGGTCGATGCGGCGTATCTAGCATATTAGATGCGGCGTATCAGAAGTTTAAGGTGATGCGGCGTATCTAATATATCAGATGCGGCGTATCAGAGGTTTAAGGTGATGCGGCGTATCATATCCGGTTGATACGGCGCATGGTCTTTCATCTTTGATACGGCGTATCCCTCAAAAGGGATACGGCGTATCGTTGGTCACAGAAGGTCGTTTGGTTGTGTTATTAAAATTGTGTGAAGTGTTTAGAAAGAGTTGTCGAGTATATGTTCTTGCAAGTATTTTAAAGAGTTAAATATTATATGTTCTGGTATTTGAATGAAGAATTTGGATGAGTCCGTTAAAGTCAAACATTTCCGCGTCAAAAGTCAAAGTTTTTAGTATAAGCGGGCACGGGGCGTAACAAATTGGTATCAGAGCTTCGGTTTAAGTGAATTAGGTTTCCACTATAGGGTGCCTAGTCTTAAACCACTCGTAGAAGCCTTAGATGTAAGTGTTAGATTGCGCGGAAATTATTTGCTATATGTTAGACGGAATATGTTTTATGATAGTTGAGCCTTTTGATGATTAGTGATGTATGCTTGTGTTAGTGTTGTTGTGTTTGAGATACAAGTCCATGGGGACTTGAGATGTTAGATCATTAGTTGGCCGAGCACCTCGGTTAGTGCCGGTGTTGGTATTGCGATTATGTGAGGTAAGTCCGTGGTGACTTGATTTAACACCCCCTATTTTGGTTTGTGGCACCGGAAAAGTAATTAGGGTGTTACGGTGAGGATCGAGGTTTAAATTTCAGAAAAACGGCCCGGAAGGGGGCGTTTTGAAAGTTATATGTCATTCAAAAGAATTTTTTTTTTGATACAAATGTGAATTATTCGATTTGAAAATCCCATGAGAAAATGTGATAATTTGGAAAGAATGACATATTTGATTTTACACCAGTTTATTTATCAGAGTAGAAGATGCCCGCTCCGTGTCTTGTCCTGCTCCGTTAATTACCTAAGATAAACATGCTTAAAATGTCAACACAATGGTTGGTGAGTTCGTGGAGTTTGTTAGAACATAACTTTCTTTCAATGAATTTAAAAGGTGTATAGTGATTGTCGAAGTAAATAATAATTCTTCATGAAATAAATAGCCAGTTGTGTTGTATAAAAATCCACAAGCAAATCATGTATGATCTCCAAAATCATAAGTTTCAAGTTATAGATGCAGATGAGCTACGTTGTTATATGCTCGATATAGACTGTTGAGTCAGCTTGTAAATGTAACGATATACCAAGCATTTTGGGTTGTCTTTTGTAAAATTCTCATTTAAGTCACATATGATAACAGTTAAAATTCAAGTACAGGATCCGTAATTATAACACATAGTGAAATTTATAATCAAGAGTCTGAAATCTATCAGTGTAAAGTGATGGTCTTCTAAATACAGCTGTATCCTAGGATATATATGAAACATTCATATATTCATAAAGTTATATTGCCCTAAGCCTCATGACACGCAAAACGATAACAGTGTACCGGAAAACGGAGTGTTCACCAAATTAATGACGAAAGTTTTGCCCTCATGTAATAGGTGACTTGCCAATTCCTATGTTTCTCAAATATAGTGCATCGCGACTAAATACGACTAACCATGTAGGCATTCCGTCCAAGTATTTAGTGGGATAGGTCGTCAGCCTCCAACAGGTTTCGAAGCTGTTCACTATATTCGCGCTCACTGCAGTGATTAATGGCTCATGATCAAGGGACTTTATGGCAATAAAGTAAACTTAGGCAATATGGGTTTCAGGGTGTATGAATTATGCGTAATTTTAGTTTTGGCAATTATTTCTAGTGAAATGTAGAAATATCATAATAAAGTAACATTACATTCATTTGTTATATGAATGCATACAATAAGTCTCAGTATCATGTTACATCAAGTAGTTTAAAGTTGTTATCTTTCAAATTCAGTGTTTATGCTAAGCAAGCAATTTATACATATAACGAACATATGTTCCTCTCAAAGGTGATTTGCACATGTATAGCATAGTGGATGATTTTGAGTAAATCATGAGAGTTTTCATAGTGCTTATAGAAATATTGTTTCGCAAGCAAGTCATATAGTTGATAAATGAGTAAAATATTTCGAAGCATGTATCTCCCCCAAAAAGTATAAATCAAGTATTAAAATAGGAGGGGCCACGACTCACCTTAGCCACAGCAAAGCAAAGATCACACTGACACGACTGGCATCTAGAGCATATCACAACGGTCTCAAAACATATAGCACGACGATACACAACGGTCTAGGATCGGCACAACCTAGTACGTATACAGTTATCTCAAAACACGTCTCGCAATTAATAAAGTCTATAAAAGATAATGTGTCGTAGTTTTCGTGGATTACTCAGTTTTCAAAACTTATCAAAAGCTTAATTTCAACTTTTCGTGTGGTGTGGTAAAATAACCTAGACTCGGCAGACAACTCCCGCCAAATAGAATAGACATCAACTAACTCAAGAGGATACTGACAAGAACTCAAACCAAGGAGGACAACTTAGCAGCTAAAGACAAACAAACACCTCAAATCAAATAACTAGTTTGTACGTTTCGATATTTACCCCGTTATCCCGAATGGTTTGTAAAAATATAAATGTTTTATAATAGAACTAATAAGTTTAACTAATAAAATTAGTTTTTCTCGAGTCATCGAGACTTGGGTTAAATCAAATATGAAATTTCAATATTTAATAAATTTACGTCTCGCTATTGTTCTTGTAAATATTAGTTTTGGTTTTATTGAGGATTTTGTGTCCGGTCCGAGTTTAATATATTATACCGTCTCAAGTCTCAAAATATTCAATGAATCCAATGTCTAATAGGTATGTCCGATAACGATTCACATTTGTCCAAACGTCCAAGTAAAATAAACAAAGTCCGTATTCAAATCAATGTCACGATTTCCAAGTTATTATTATTCGTTAAGTTTCCCGTTTCAAAATGTTACTGTCGAAACCGTATCAATGTGGCGCTAACAAATTATAATTAAACTAACTCTTTTTATTTTATACTTGTGGGCTAGTGAGCCCATATAAATCAAACGCACTAGTTTTGGGCTTCGGCCCAAAATGATATCAAACGCACCCTTATGTGGGCTATTAAGCCCATCACCAACCAAACAATGTATACCAATCATGGGCTGTTAAGCCCGACTGTAACCAAACGCAACTATTTTATATGAAATTTTGTAAGTACCATAACCCATTCGTTAAAAACCGAAACTTACTATATACCGTTATGAATATACCTTTTCACGACTGGAACGCACTCTACACTCAAACACACCATAAACCAGACCCGAGACCAAGAGCTCACAACCTTATACGGTTTTGAGCCAAACCAAATGGCACCCCCGTGGGTGATTCTACGAACCGAACAACCCCGAATTCACGAACTACAAACATAACTCAGAAGTATAACAAGCTCACAACTCAATATTAGACCAGCAATAAACTACCTAACTTTACCCCAACGTCCCCTTCGCTAATAACAATTGGAGGCAAACCAACGAGACCCTATGGGGTCGTAAAGCGACGACAACAACCACGGCAATAACAACATACCAACATAATAACAATCGACCACTGCCGAGACCCTAATGGTCTCGGTTTGAACCTACCCTATTCGAACCATCATCAACCAAAGGATCCAAAACCCAAAACCCAACCATATTCAATTGACAACAACAGCTTGACTCGATCCGAGTCAACACAAACAAACACCACAGTTTATCCAAAAATACCGAGATATACGCAAGACCAAAACCATATATCTATGAGTTCAACTCGTATCCACGACTCACTCGGGTCAACTCGACCCGAGAACAACTCGAAGCACAGCCAACTCACACAACAAATTCTTACCACACGAATCTTAGTTACAAACATATTCATATCTTTTTTTAAATGACAAAATAATAGCAAGTTATGTCCGGTTTTTAATCCATTCAATCCACGGAAAACGTGCGACATCAAAATATATATACGCTCGGTTAATAAATAACTAAAACAAAAAGTGGTTTTTACCATACCATACGGACGAGAGCGTGAGGAAGAAGGGATGGGAGACGGTGGAGTCGGATGGCGGCTAAGTAACTGTGGTGATGCACGAATCAAAAATACCCCCAACAACCCCAATATGCTCGATCTAAACACAAACATCTTCGGTGAACAAAAGGACGAAAGAGATGGTGGTCTTGGGTGATGAGTCGCGACAGTGGTGATGTTATCGTGGTGATATAAGGGTTTAGGTGGCGTGTGAAGTATAGGGAAATGATGAGAATGGTGAGGGGATTAAAATGGTGTTGGCGGTGTAGTATGGTGAGTGGCTGTGAGATGGTGGGGGCCGGATTTGATGACCGGAAAATGAGAGGAAGAAGAGATGGAGAGTGAGGTAAGGGAAAGTTAGGATAAGAATAGGAAGTGTGTGGTAGGTTGGGTTAGCTTTATAGAAGAAAGTTTATACACATTTCTCTTATTGACTAACAAGTCTTCCCTCTATTATTGATATTACTGTATCTTGATGGACAACAATGCATATTTTACCGACATCCAAAATATCATAGGGAGTTTGGTAGGATTTTGTCCATTGTTGTTGGATTGTATAGATATTCACACGTTTGTATCAATATAAGTTGTAAGTAGGTAGAAAGTATAATAATTAGTGTAAATGGTGATTTTTGTGAACTACTAACTCTTATGTAATAGTTATGTTTCGTAAAGCACGTCGAGTACTAGTGTTGTTATTTGGTAATTGTTGTGATGTCGTGACATGGTGAAAATAATATATCAAAAAAAAATTTAAATTTCCTCGTAAAAATGGGTTTTGTTAAATGGTAACTCGAGGTTATCTTTAATAAATGAGGATTATCATAATGGATTTTCGTGGGATCCTACAGTATCTACCCCTAAATTTTGAACTTCATCCCGAAGTTCAGTCTGCGATAGGTGTTGAAAAATGTGGTGTTCAAGGGTGAGGGGTTATGGAAAATGTTGTCGAGAGGTTTCTATCCGAAAATTGAGGAAACGATATCTAGTTAGATTTATTCATGCTAGATGAAATAATTTCGAATGTTGGTTCAATTAACAAGCCTAAGGACTGGGAATAATGAGAATAACGATCAGGAACTGTGGGAATTTAACGGCTAGTGAACAGTGTATACTAACAGTCATGAACGGTGCCCTCAACGGCTAGTTTTGGTTCCAGCGGTTAGATTTAGCCTATAAATATTCCATTTTAATTTTCATTCTTTCACAAATTATTTTTCTCTCGTTCCACATCTCAAAAATGCCGCACTTCATAATTATGCTAGCGATTGTGTACGTTATTCTTGTGGTTATCTACTTGAGGTATGCTCCGGAAGAAGATTTCCAATATTTGGTTGTGATTTTAGCGTTTGTCATCCCGCTGATGATTGTAGCTCTTATTGTGGATATGGCGTGGGGAAAATAGATAGTAGGAAGGTTGGGATAAATAGTTGTAACTTTAGCATTATCGTTGCTAGTGTTATTGTTATGTACTAATTTCCTCGTATAAAATTTATGTTATTTGTGCTTCCCAAAAATCCTTGTGAATTCTTAAGTTTCTAATGCTTGTACTCTTATCATAAGAATGGTGGGTAATATGTGTAGGTATTTATTTGTGGTTAGTCAAAAGTGACATTTATAAGCAATTTATTTTGTCTCAAGATTTTGCTTTTGAATGGAAATTGTTATTAGGAAATCTGAAAGATAACTGTTTCATTCATGACATGATTCTTCCTAAATTAGACATAGTTGATCAGGCTATGTATAATTTGAGGACCAAATAATGTAATGCTTGACTCAGTCACCGTGATATTTATGCTTTTTCAAGAAGTTTAGATGGTTCAATTATAGTGGTTCCGTCACAAAGTCGGACACCCTCTGATTATCTTCAAAAGAATTAAGAAGTTTTTTTTTTTTTTTTTTTTTTTTTTTTTTTTTTTTTTTGTTCATATTCTGAGGATAAGTCA
Organism: Artemisia tridentata subsp. tridentata; assembly: GCA_021014915.2. Classification (NCBI taxonomy): domain Eukaryota; kingdom Viridiplantae; phylum Streptophyta; class Magnoliopsida; order Asterales; family Asteraceae; genus Artemisia; species Artemisia tridentata. Next base: position 389,717,261 of record CP139505.1, read on the forward strand.
GGAATTTCTAGAGTGAATATAGGATATCCTCGGTACAAACTTAGGTTTTGAGTGAGAATTTCTTACAATGTGGTGATAACCTATTGTTTGGTCAGAAATTATGTTGTCCAAATTTCTAAGATAATAACAGTGTATTGTTACATAACGATTATTAATAGGGAAGATAGAGTAGAGATTGAGATAGACGTGGATTATGATTATTTCGGAAATATTACAAGGTAGAGTCTTCATACGGTAGAAAGGTAGTTGATACACTTAGGTTACATCCATTGTACCTAAGGTAAAGTATATAAGGAAATACAACTTAGAAAGTTTTAAGCTAGGGTTTACTTTTCCACAACAGGAATTTCTCTTCTTGTTTAAACATTGGTGTCATCCTTTGACGTTGTTAAGGTTCTAAAGAGTTTCCGTTCTCTTCCACTGGTCTTTTTGTCCTAAGTGATATTCTGGGTTGGGCATTGATTCTTGTGGTGTCCCGCTTAACTTTTTGGTCTAGAAATCCTTAAGTAATGGTGATGATAGGTTTAGTCACTCCTATTGTATCTTTGAGGTGCGTTGATCTACAACCCGTGAAACTTTCATGGATATGCTTATAGAATGAAGTCGTTTTCTTTTCTCCGGTTGTCCTATTGTTGCTACTCGGATGAGCTATTGTAGTTGCTCCGAGTGTCACAGTAACGATGTTGGTTACTAACTTTTGGATAACTTCAGGTGTCAAGGTTGTGGTTGGTGCTAGTGGAGTATTTGGAATGCTCATACTGACCATATTCTATCAATATCCCAAGAAACATGAATTTAAATCCACCTAATGGCCATGTCAGAATAATTCGAGCAATAAGGTATTTGTATACTAGTCTTAATAATGTGATCACAATGCGAAATCATAACCAATTGAGCATCATAAATCATGATGTGTCTGGGTAATATCGTAGATAAATGCTCAATTCTTGGTATGGGATTGCTAAGGAACAAACTGTTTCATCTACAAAAAGCCGAAGTTCATCAAGTTTTCTCTTCATTCATCAAGTTTTCTTCCGAAGATTTTGTCTTAGAGAATTCTATGGTTGTAGCTTAGTTATGGCAGGTGTGAGGAATCATAACAATCGTAGGTAATATTGTAGTAGGTCTGGGTATAATCACTGTAAGTATCATAATATTAATAACTTGATCGATTGTTTTACAAGGCAACCGATACAAGGTCTTTTATTAATGTTCCATGCAGCAGGTTAATATACCTCTGTCTTTCTCATTGTAAGGACTGTCATGTGGGAGTGTTTCTCAATATCTCTGACTGAAACCTCGTCAGTCCGTCCTGAAAGTCCATATTGTCGGATAAAAGGTCAGGTAGGGTGTCATTGGTTGTGAGTGGTGTTTTGTCAATGATTTTCTGGAGTGTATCTATCTGTTCTTTACGACGCTCCAATCACGTCATGCTGGTGGGAGGAGTAGGTGTGTGGGTAACTGTTGTCCTGAAGTTCTTTCCAGTCTCAATGACTCGGGCTGGAGGAGTGAAAACAGGTGGAAACAGTAATGACGAGGGAGACCTGAGGGGGTAAATTCTCCCTAGGAGTCAACTCCCGTTGGTGAGATGTAAACAAGTAAGGTCTGGGTGAGTAGTCTTAACGAGTAGTCGGGTCTAACCGACAGTGGAAGGGATGATGATAGTAGTGGTGGTAAGGTAGGGTGACATTATTCTGATCATATCTAGGGGTGAAGTAGGGAAGTAAGGTAGAAATGGTGGTCTAATCGGTACTAAGGATAGGTGTATTTTCTTAATAGTTTATTGAGATAACTCCAAAATGGTGTTATAAATAGTTCGGGCTCATAAGGTGCTAAAATCCTGACTTTTCTGCGTCGGGCTACCGAGACAGGTGGGAGTGGTAGTGTAGGTAATGGAGAATTTGGCTCAACATCTTTCCAACTCGTTTCTTGGTGTGAATTCTGTCCAACCTCGAATGTTGCCGGACAACCAATCAACTCTTCATCTGAATAAGGTTCAGCAGTTTTCCTAAGTTTCTGACGTAAAGGCGAGCGAGTAGGTGATGATGGGAGTGGTATCTGAGTAAGTTCTATATCGGGCTGGGGTTGTGACATTAATACATAGGGATTTTCAGTATCTGGAGCGATTTGATAAGTAGGTGATGTACAAATAGTACGGATGGTAGTTTGGTAATATCAGCTGGTTTTGGAAGACATGGTACTGTAGTAGCCAAAAATAATAATTATGAGTACTTCGTACGTTAAGGGTGTAACAGTAAGTGTGAAATAATACAGTGTGTAACGTGTGAAGAGTAAACATCAAGCATGTAAAGATTAGTGCAAAATAATCTTAATAGGTAATGTATTGAGCACGGCAGTCTGCAGACACGGGGGGCGTAAAATGGTATGGTGTAAAATCATTCATTTTGAAAGTGTGGTTATAGTTCGATGTTTGAAAACATTTGATTCTCTATAACCTGAGGCTCTAATACCAAACTGTAACACCCCCTAATTTGGTTTGTGGCAGCGGAAAAGTAATTAGGGTGTTACGGTGAGGATCGAGGTTTAAATTTCAGAAAAACGGCCCGGAAGGGGCGTTTTGAAAGTTATATATCATTCAAAAGAATATATTTTTTTTTTGATACAAATGTGAATTATTCGATTTGAAAATCCCATGAGAAAATGTGATAATTTGGAAAGAATGACATATTTGATTTTACACCAGTTTATTTATCAGAGTAGAAGATGCCCGCTCCGTGTCTTGTCCTGCTCCGTTAATTACCTGAGATAAACATGCTTAAAATGTCAACACAATGGTTGGTGAGTTCGTGGAGTTTGTTAGAACATAACTTTCTTTCAATGAATTTAAAAGGTGTATAGTGATTGTCGAAGTAAATAATAATTCTTCATGAAATAAATAGCCAGTTGTGTTGTATAAAAATCCACAAGCAAATCATGTATGATCTCCAAAATCATAAGTTTCAAGTTATAGATGCAGATGAGCTACGTTGTTATATGCTCGATATAGACTGTTGAGTCAGTTGTAAATGTAACGATATACCAAGCATTTTGGGTTGCCTTTTGTAAAATTCTCATTTAAGTCACATATGATAACAGTTAAAATTCAAGTACAGGATCCGTAATTATAACACATAGTGAAATTTATAATCAAGAGTCTGAAATCTATCAGTGTAAAGTGATGGTCTTCTAAATACAGCTGTATCCTAGGATATATATGAAACATTCATATATTCATAAAGTTATATTGCCCTAAGCCTCATGACACGCAAAACGATAACAGTGTACCGGAAAACGGAGTGTTCACCAAATTAATGACGAAAGTTTTGCCCTCATGTAATAGGTGACTTGCCAATTCCTATGTTTCTCAAATATAGTGCATCGCGACTAAATACGACTAACCATGTAGGCATTCCGTCCAAGTATTTAGTGGGATAGGTCGTCAGCCTCCAACAGGTTTCGAAGCTGTTCACTATATTCGCGCTCACTGCAGTGATTAATGGCTCATGATCAAGGGACTTTATGGCAATAAAGTAAACTTAGGCAATATGGGTTTCAGGGTGTATGAATTATGCGTAATTTTAGTTTTGGCAATTATTTCTAGTGAAATGTAGAAATATCATAATAAAGTAACATTACATTCATTTGTTATATGAATGCATACAATAAGTCTCAGTATCATGTTACATCAAGTAGTTTAAAGTTGTTATCTTTCAAATTCAGTGTTTATGCTAAGCAAGCAATTTGTACATATAATGAACATATGTTCCTCTCCAAGGTGATTTGCACATGTATAGCATAGTGGATGATTTTGAGTAAATCATGAGAGTTTTCATAGTGCTTATAGAAATATTGTTTCGCAAGCAAGTCATATAGTTGATAAATGAGTAAAATATTTCGAAGCATGTATCTCCCCCAAAAAGTATAAATCAAGTATTAAAATAGGAGGGGCCACGACTCACCTTAGCCACAGCAAAGCAAAGATCACACTGACACGACTGGCATCTAGAGCATATCACAACGGTCTCAAAACATATAGCACGACGATACACAACGGTCTAGGATCGGCACAACCTAGTACGTATACAGTTATCTCAAAACACGTCTCGCAATTAATAAAGTCTATAAAAGATAATGTGTCGTAGTTTTTGTGGATTACTCAGTTTTCAAAACTTATCAAAAGCTTAATTTCAACGTTTCGTGTGGTGTGGTAAAATAACCTAGACTCGGCAGACAACTCCCGCCAAATAGAATAGACATCAACTAACTCAAGAGGATACTGACAAGAACTCAAACCAAGGAGGACAACTTAGCAGCTAAAGACAAACAAACACCTCAAATCAAATAACTAGTTTGTACATTTCGATATTTACCCCGTTATCCCGAATGGTTTGTAAAAATATAAATGTTTTATAATAGAACTAATAAGTTTAACTAATAAAATTAGTTTTTCTCGAGTCATCGAGACTTGGGTTAAATCAAATATGAAATTTCAATATTTAATAAATTTACGTCTCGCTATTGTTCTTGTAAATATTAGTTTTGATTTTATTGAGGATTTTGTGTCCGGTCCGAGTTTAATATATTATACCGTCTCAAGTCTCAAAATGTTCAATGAATCCAATGTCTAATAGGTATGTCCGATAACGATTCACATTTGTCCAAACGTCCAAGTAAAATAAACAAAGTCCGTATTCAAATCAATGTCACGATTTCCAAGTTATTATTATTCGTTAAGTTTCCCGTTTCAAAATGTTACTGTCGAAACCGTATCAATGTGGCGCTAACAAATTATAATTAAACTAATTCTTTTTATTTTATACTTGTGGGCTAGTGAGCCCATATAAACCAAACGCACTAGTTTTGGGCTTCGGCCCAAAATGATATCAAACGCACCCTTATGTGGGCTATTAAGCCCATCACCAACCAAACAATGTATACCAATCATGGGCTGTTAAGCCCGACTGTAACCAAACGCAACTATTTTATATGAAATTTTGTAAGTACCATAACCCATTCGTTAAAAACCGAAACTTACTATATACCGTTATGAATATACCTTTTCACGACTGGAACGCACTCTACACTCAAACACACCATAAACCAGACCCGAGACCAAGAGCTCACAACCTTATACGGTTTGGAGCCAAACCAAATGGCACCCCCGTGGGTGATTCTACGAACCGAACAACCCCGAATTCACGAACTACAAACATAACTCAGAAGTATAACAAGCTCACAACTCAATATTAGACCAGAAATAAACTACCTAACTTTACCCCAACGTCCCTTCGCTAATAACAATTGGAGGCAAACCAACGAGACCCTATGGGGGTCGTAAAGCGACGACAACAACCACGGCAATAACAACATACCAACATAATAACAATCGACCACTGCCGAGACCCTAATGGTCTCGGTTTGAACCTACCCTATTCGAACCATCATCAACCAAAGGATCCAAAACCCAAAACCCAACCATATTCAATTGACAGCAACAGCTTGACTCGATCCGAGTCAACACAAACAAACACCACAGTTTATCCAAAAATACCGAGATATACGCAAGACCAAAACCATATATCTATGAGTTCAACTCGTATCCACGACTCACTCGGGTCAACTCGACCCGAGAACAACTCGAAGCACAGCCAACTCACACAACAAATTCTTACCACACGAATCTTAGTTACAAACATATTCATATCTTTTTTTAAATGACAAAATAATAGCAAGTTATGTCCGGTTTTTAATCCATTCAATCCACGGAAAACGTGCGACATCAAAATATATATACGCTCGGTTAATAAATAACTAAAACAAAAAGTGGTTTTTACCATACCATACGGACGAGAGCGTGAGGTAGAAGGGATGGGAGACGGTGGAGTCGGATGGCGGCTAAGTAACTGTGGTGATGCACGAATCAAAAATACCCCCAAAAACCCCAATATGCTCGCTCTAAACACAAACATCTTCGGTGAACAAAAGGACGAAAGAGATGGTGGTCTTGGGTGATGAGTCGCGACAGTGGTGATGTTATCGTGGTGATATAAGGGTTTAGGTGGCGTGTGAAGTATAGGGAAATGATGAGAATGGTGAGGGGATTAAAATGGTGTTGGCGGTGTAGTATGGTGAGTGGCTGTGAGATGGTGGGGGCCGGATTTGATGACCGGAAAATGAGAGGAAGAAGAGATGGAGAGTGAGGTAAGGGAAAGTTAGGATAAGAATAGGAAGTGTGTGGTAGGTTGGGTTAGCTTTATAGAAGAAAGTTTATACACGTTTCTCTTATTGACTAACAAGTCTTCCCTCTATTATTGATATTACTGTATCTTGATGGACAGCAATGCATATTTTACCGACATCCAAAATATCATAGGGAGTTTGGTAGGATTTTGTCCATTGTTGTTGGATTGTATAGATATTCACACGTTTGTATCAATATAAGTTGTAAGTAGGTAGAAAGTATAATAATTAGTGTAAATGGTGATTTTTGTGAACTACTAACTCTTATGTAATAGTTATGTTTCGTAAAGCACGTCGAGTACTAGTGTTGTTATTTGGTAATTGTTGTGATGTCGTGACATGGTGAAAATAATATATCAAAAAAAAATTTAAATTTCTTCGTAAAAATGGGTTTTGTTAAATGGTAACTCGAGGTTATCTTTAATAAATGTGGATTATCATAATGGATTTTCGTGGGATCCTACACTTGAGATGTTAGATCATTAGATAGCCGTGCACCTCGGTTGGTGCCGGTAATTTTTATTGTGATCATGAAAATGTATAGTAGAGCCATGGTGATGGCATGCGAGTAGAAATGCTAAGAGGTATTAGAGACGGGTTAGTAAGTGAACTAAGGTTTATGATGCCTTAGCTATAAAATGGGCTATTGCTTGTGGTTAGTTAGAAGGTCGATGCTTAGACATTGCTTGGTTATGCAATGTGATATATGAGCCATAGACTTTATGTTTTGATTTATGTTATGAATGTTTTAACACTTGCCGGATAAGTGTTAAGTCTATTGTGTGATTGCTTATGTGATGATAAGTTTATGGTAGGTTATTGAATGTCTAAGATTTATATGAAGTGCTTGAGAGCACGTTTGTATTGAAGGGTATGAGTTGAGATAGATGCCTTAGAATGTGTGTGTTATGTGTTGACCTAGTTGTGGCCGGTAAAGCTAAAAAGAAAACATTGATATGTGATTAGAGTTAAGAAGCATGCTAATAATTTGAAAAAGTATAAATGCTTAAAAAGATTGAGATAAGTAAGAAGTGAATAGTAAAGTATGTTTATAGCTTGAATGCTTAACAGACGCATTGAGTTAATTGTGATTTTTGTTTTGCAATGAATGAATAGATGCTTGAAGCATGATTTATTATATGCTAAATAAAATGAGAAAGTTAAAGAGTATAGCTAAGACATGATGAGATCATGTGCCTGTAAAACATGAAAACTAAAAGGTGTTAATAATAAATGAATAGAAATGATGAATGAGATATAGATTGTGCTAGAAGTCATAGGTGACTTGAAGTGCGCTAGAAAGAGTTGTGAAACATGAATGTGATCATGTTAATATATTTGAATATGTAAGATGAAATTAAATAAAGTGTTACAGAATAAACCTATGTAAGGTTTGTATGCATACAAGTTGAATAAACTAAATAAAGTGACAGTATGAAGTGAGAATATGGTCAACAAGGGTTGACGGGTAATAGTAAGAGTGTGTTGTAAGAACACGTAGAATTGTGTAAGTTGTAATGAATAAGCATTACATATAAATTGTCTAAATAAAAATGGCACATAGTTAGTGTATGAGTCAACTTGGGGTTGACGGGTGAAAGATAAGTGGCATTGTGAAAATGCGATGATAATAAATGTGCAAGTGTTATATAGAAACTTGCCTAGATGGTAGTAAATGTGATAGTGAATGTTTAAATTGCGTAAGGCAATGAAAATTGAATAGATGATAGTGTGTGCCTAATTTCAAAAGTGCATGAAAGATAAAATGAGTAAAGATGATAAGATAGATATAGCTTGGATCCAATGCTCTAATTATGGTATCCTTCGGGATCGTTAAGCTTGCCTTATGGCATGTGTTTAGCTTGCCTTTACGGCATGGATGTAAGCTTGCCTTTGTGGCATGGATGTAAGCTTGCCTTTACGGCATGGATGTAAGCTTGCCTTTGTGGCATGGTTGTAAGCTTGCCTTTATGGCATGATGTTAAGCTTGCCTTATGGCATGGATGAAAGTTAGTGAGATTGGATCCAAGGCTAGAAAAGATGGAAAGTAGATAAGTACGAGTGTTAGGTCGGAAGCGTATAAGTAGGATGGTTTATGGTTTCTTGATATAAATGGATTGGGACGCTTTTTCATTTTGAATGTAAAAGGAGTGTTTTGATACAAGTTATAGTGTTGTAAAAGGTGTTAAAGTGGATTGTGTAGGGTGTTGAGTATATGCAGGTCTTCCTGCTGATGTTCTGTCTAAATTGGTCGATGCGGCGTATCTAGCATATTAGATGCGGCGTATCAGAAGTTTAAGGTGATGCGGCGTATCTAATATATCAGATGCGGCGTATCAGAGGTTTAAGGTGATGCGGCGTATCATATCCGGTTGATGCGGCGCATGGTCTTTCATCTTTGATACGGCGTATCCCGCAAAAGGGATACGGCGTATCGTTGGTCACAGAAGGTCGTTTGGTTGTGTTATTAAAATTGTGTGAAGTGTTTAGAAAGAGTTGTCGAGTATATGTTCTTGCAAGTATTTTAAAGAGTTAAATATTATATGTTCCGGTATTTGAATGAAGAATTTGGATGAGTTCGTTAAAGTCAAACATTTCCGCGTCAAAAGTCAAAGTTTTTAGTATAAGCGGGCACGGGGCGTAACAAACAAATGGGTCATGCCCAAATTTTCTAAAAATCCAACACTTAGAATATTTTCATGAAACCACATAACTTAAGTAAACTTTATGAAATTACTTAACAATGTTTTAATTTTTCCAATAATCAAAGTTGTATCATAAATGATAAATAATATTTATAATATAATAATACCCCACTAACTCCATTATTTTATTTATTCCTAAAAGCTTATTTAATTAATCTTAATTAATTAAATACAAAAGTAATTAATTTAACATACATATAAATGTATGTAAATATATATATTTAAGAGTATATATATATATATACTACCTCCGTCCCAAAATTATTGTCCCCCGACAAAAAACACATTCTTTTAGAAAAATGTCACTATCACTACTTTCTCTCTCATACTTTTTTGCCAAATGACAAGTTTACCCTTAACCAATTAATTAACACTTCTTTAAAGTTTGCAATATTAATTTCAACCAAGGGTAATATAGTAAACTTTACCAAACTCCACTACCTATTCACTTTCTATTTTTGGTATGGGACAATAATTTTGGGACGTCTGAAAAAGGAAAAAGAGACAATAAAATTGGGACGGAGGGAGTATAACACTTGCGCATTTTAAGCAATGAATACTAGCACGGATGTTCCGTTATGTATTCCCACCGTACACTTTCACCATGAGCCACCACCGTAAAGAATGACAACAATAAATTGTTTCACATATATTTTACCACACAGCAAGCAAGAAATACTCGAGCACTGGTCAAGCGTAAACTTTTCAAATGAAATAAAGACACACGAGACACGAATATTTCGCTAAGACTTACCGTACTGGTTTAGGTTGTCTGTCGGCGCGGTTGCATTCTTCTGTTGCTTAGCAGATTGCTTTTATTGAAAGGTGAGTTTATAGCCCCATATTTTATACGATTTTTGCTTTATAAGCTTGGGGTAAGAAACATGCAAAACTGTTTTCATAGACCAGAAATGAATTTTGTTTTTAAGTACACACTAATATGCAGAAACCTAAGTTTGCTGAATCCCATTTTGTACCCACTATCATCTGCCGTTAATTCCTGTCTAGGAAGCCGTTTGATATAAATAGATCTATTGGGAGTGACGTCCCCGTTCGGTTGGCTCGGCATAGCCAAGGCGAACGTATACCAAATCGAATAATAGTCCGAGTGTCTGGGGATTAACACTCGCAGGCACCCTTATTTAATTGCTAACGCCAGGCTGGCGTGCTGCGCTGTCATAGATCGGTAGGATGAGGCTTAGTGTTTGCATAGCTGAGTAGTGTGTATCTGCTGAATTGTTTTTATGATATTGCTATTGGTCCATATGTGCTATTTACTTTAAACCTATGAACTCACCAGCGTTAGCTGACTTTTAGCATGTTTTTCTCAGGAAACTGAGGTGCGTTTAGCTGAGTGCAGAGCATGGCGACGGTCGAAATAAATGATGGAAATGTTTTTAATGCGTTTACTCTGACAATTGGACCTTTTATCTAAATGGGCTTCCTTTTTATCTGAAATGGATTTTATGTAACGCTACATGACTTGACTCATGTAATATACTTTAAAACGGATTTTCAATCCGTTCCCTATATCTTGTGTTGTGATTATCGATTTCGTAGCACTCCAAAGTGTATGCTTCCGCGAATATTGTGATTTTGGGGGTGTTACACGATACCATTACCATCCTAAAGAAAGAAAAAAACTACATTTCGTTGATTTACCGATGCTATTTTTAACTTTATATATCCTATGAATTTCATTTCGCACTGGAAACTATTCTAGGAGAAGTTCGAATCCGTTCCGTTCGGATATTGATCAGTCTTGGTTTGACATGGTTTACGCGTTACTGGTTCCCGGAAGAGTTGATATCTCTAATAGCTAAACCCTTTCTTATTCTTACCTTGCCTTAGCTGCACATAATACACAAAAAAAAAAATCTTCGTTAACCGATAAAAACAATATGACATTACCGACAATGAAAACTACAGTTTTATTAAACCGAATACAAACCAAAAAACCAGCGCCATTACGTATTATTGTTAATCAATAGATTGTATGCTGGTTCAGTTTATTGGGCTCAGACCTGTTACCATATCGTCTATATTATGTACCTAAAAAAAACCCCCGCCAGGCCGCAACGCGGCCGGCCGTTGCTTTGCTCGTTAGAAAGTAAAGATGTAAAATAACTTTTAAATCATCAACTTTCAAACGCATTATTATAAAGTTTTATTAGGGTATTGGCAACCCAACACTCGGAGTCATGGGAGGATTCCCACCGACCAATCACAGAGTGCCATGTGGCAGGAGGATTCTGAAGACAAAACTGTTGGCAGTAGGAGGATTCTGGAGGATTCGGAATCATGCCTCAATTTTTTATTTATTTATTTTTTTTTTATTTTTATTATTTATGTATAATGTTATAAATAATAAAAATTAAATGTAAAACTATTTATTATGTATATATAAAAGATAAAAACAAACAATTTTATTTCATTAATAAAAACGGTTACAACGACAAATACTGAAAATAATAAAAACGACAATACGACAAATAAAATCAAACTACGAAAAATAAAACCAAACTACGACAAATAAAACCAAACTACGCTTCCTGTGCGTCAAGGTATTCCAAATCTTGAGGCCAAACATGCTCGGTAAGGTCAACTCGTAGTCGTGAATTAACTTCTTCGTCTCGCAACTCCATAAGTGCGTCTTCGTCAAACTGCGGTTCGATTGGTGGGTCCATAATATGAACCGGAGATATCGCACGACCGTCGACTTTGATAAGCATGTTGTGCAAAATAATGCACGTGTACACGATCTTTGAAATCCTTTATTTCGTTTTAGGCCGAAGTGTGCGATTAAGTATACCCCATCTACATTTGAGAACTCCAAAAGCTCGCTCGACGTCCTTTCTTGCCGCTTCTTGTAGTCGCTTGAATTTTATTTCCTTCGGATCCACCGGGTACTTGTATGCTTTAACAAAAACTGACCAACTTGGGTAGCCTCCATCCGCTAAATAATAACCCCGTTTGTAGTTTCTACCATTCACGTCAAATGAACTCGGAGGCGCTGTTTGATTCCGTTCTCTCAAAAAAAGTGGAGATGTGTTTAAGACATTTATGTCGTTGTTTGTGCCAGGAGGACCGAAGTACGTATGCCAAAACCATAAAACCATAAATGTTTGTGTGATATTTAGTTTTAGTATGAAGTGCATATATATATAGTGGTTATGCTTAAGGAAAAAAAATAATAAATAAAAAAACAGCCCAAACGGGCAAAAAATTAAATACCTAAACGGCTATATTTTGCTCCAAACGGTCGAAATACATTTTGTCTCTTTCCCTTCACGCAGCGTCTCAAACATGCTTTCAAAACACACGATTCTGGCGTCCTGGGGGTTGGCGGCGGTGTTCACCGGCGTCTTCCTCCCAAGACGTTGGGAAGACGCAACGGATGCCAATACCCTTAGTGGGCTCTTTTATTGTTGTGAAAATATTGTGAAAATGTGATATGGGAAGTCATGTTTTTTTTTTTTTCTTCTACAATATATGGGATTTTAGTGCAAGTTTAATAATTCTAAAGATATAGGTTATATATATATATATTATATATATATATATATATATATATATATATATATATATATATATATATATATATATATATATATATATATATATATATATATATATAGTGAGACTTTCTTGCGAGAACCATTTTATCTGCGAGAACTGAGAGAACCACCAAAAACATACATGCACGCCTTCAATAATTGTATTTTTGCACATATGTTCTAAAAACAACATATATGTTTTAAAAAAAAACATAGTTGTTCTAAAGAATTTGATAAGAAATTGTAAATACAACATTTTTCTTTGAAGGTGTGCATGTATGTTCTTATAAGGCGTGCAACGACAATATTGCGGCCTTGTGTAAGGTTTTTGTGAAAAAAGAGGATGAGTTCATGATGATATTGAAGAACATAGGTGGATACTTACGATTATTGATGATTTGCATGTATTTTTATTTTATTTTAAAAGGCGTGCATGTATGTTTTTTGTGGTTCTCTCAGTTCTCGCAGATAAAATGGTTCTCGTAAGAAAGTCCCCCTATATATATATATATCTACATATATATATATAACAATATGACCATGACGTCATTAATTGTCAGAATGTCCAGTAATGCCATGTCATAATTCCACCTAAAGCACAATTTGTTTAAAATTTTCGATTTTCTTGCCACATAAGCATTTATTATTTTTTTTAAAATTTCGTATTTGCCACATAAGCATTATTTATTTTTTTTTAAATTTCCAATTTGCCACACAAGCATTATTGATTTTAGTAGAAAATTCGGATTTGCCACATAAGCATCATTGATTTTGCTAGAAATTTCGCATTTAAAAATTTAATTAAAATTGGCCTTTGCAAGAATTGAACCCTGGCCATTTGATCCACATACGAATACTTCAACCAATGGACCAAGCATTTTTTTGTGATTTACAATACAAAATATTTAAGTCATGCTTAAAAATTTGATATTGTTAAGCTATATATTTAAGGAATAGATATACCGGATTTTATGCTTTATTAATGCCAATACATATCTTTTCGTTCCACAATACATCCCTAATCACGTATAGAAAAAAGATACAGCTCTTTTCCCTCAAAACCCTAATACCTAAATCTTTCTTTTGTATGTATACTTACATTGCATGATTATTAATTTGATTTCCAATGAGGTTTGTATGCTTTAATGATTTAATTTGCTTAATATGCCTATATTGAATTAGCTTTGTAACCAATTTTAAATTCTATTGCACAGCAACAAAAGTTCTCATGTTTGTTAACTCATATGAGCCTTTTTAATTTGTTTTGTTCGCATGTTATTTAACTAATATGTCTCTTTAATTTTTTTGCCTCATCAGTTGGACTCAAGATTGGATGCACTATAAATATCAAAGGTAAGTTTTTTTGTTTAGTCTTCTATATATGCAGGGATTAATCAAAATACGAGGTTAGTTTCTCAGTGATTTTTTTATAATGGATCATAATTTTTTAAATCGACATTTTATTTTGTGTTCTTTTTTTAATAAGTGATATAATTTGATCAATCTTCTATATATACAGGTATAAATCAAATTACGAGGTTAGTTTCTCAGTGATTTTTTTATAATGGATCATTATTTGTTTAATCGAAGTCTTATTTTATGTGTTTTTTTTAATGAGATGATAGCTTAGAATTATTAGGGTTTTTATGATGAAAGTATGTTATGGTACACTTTTTTTGAATTCTATATTTAATTCTGACAACTGATTTGATGTGATTCTAGATGAAAAGGATTTTGATAAGAGACCAAACCAGGACACAGAAGAGCACGATGCAGGTGAGGATTATGCATCATCTAAAGAGTACGACGATGACAATGAGGGAACCCGTTGTTTGTGTTGGTGGAGTTAGGTCACTATCCGCACTAATATTGTGGAAGAACACAGCCGCGTCAGTGTATTCAGATGAATTAGGTGGAGAAAGATGGTGGTTGGTAGCGGCTCCAATAGTGAGTGTAATGGATATTGGTCTGTTGGTGTGGTTGTATTTAATATCATGGCTGCAATTATCTTATTGTTGTTGAATGCTCACATAGTTTTCCCTGTAATGTTTGTATTTTATAGTTCTCTCATTTATCGGGATCCATTGCTCACGTAGTCTTCTTTCGACAGTGCAAATCCCCCTGAAGAAGTAAGTTCGTTGTTAATTTTTGTATTCTTTTCTATATGTTTCTACCCAGCGATCACATGGTATCATAATTTATTTGTCACTTGCTTGCAGGATACAATACGAGAGGTGCATGAAAAGGTTGTTCAGAAGATGGTTGCTGCATTTAATTCAATTGTTTTTTTGAGTATGTTTCTACTCAACGATCACATGGTATAATAATTCATTTGTCACAAAATTAAAAGATGGAGCTTTCGAGAATAAATTAAAAAACCATTTGATGCTTTAGTGAAAAGCGAGTTCCCTGAATTAACATTTGATTTCATTGCCATTTATTTTTATGTGATTGCAAGGAATTGGCTGGGCAAACAGAGGTTGATGTTTATTGTCAGAAGATCGGGAAGGATCTATTGATTATGATGTCCATAATTAATTATATGTTTATATATAATTGTTGATTTATGTGTAAAGTTTGCTAATATATTGGTTTTGAGGGTTTAGATTGTTGTTTCTTGCAGATGTGTTTAGAGTATAGGCGAGAAGAAGATGAGTTTGGTTAAGGATGTTGCGGTTTTATTGATGACGGCTTTTGCTGAGTTTACGAGCAGGGAAATTTCAACCGAAAACCAAAGAGAATTGGAAGCCACGAATTCCAAGGTTAACTCTCGAAGCCGAATACCAATTCCCCTTTTTTTTATTTAAATTTGATATGTTTAGTTACTTCTGTTATATGGGGTGATGATCAGTGATACAATCAAGGTGGTAGGATGCAGGATGACAATTTAAAGTATCAAGAAGGTGGTGGTATGGCAAAAGAAGGCTGCTTCAAGCACCAACAAGGAGGGGTTGTTTACATTATAATGCGCCCGCTTGGTGAAACATTGATGAAAATAGGGCAGGACGAGAAAGATATGTAACAGGCCAGGATAGCGTGGTGGTGCGAGGCAAAACAACATCATGGTTGAAGGTAACAAACACTATGTTGTAATAGGACGTACATAGTCGTGTCCTGATATTTACATATGTTTGTAGTGTGAACTCATGGTAGCTGATGTTGCCATCACTGATAAAGGAACAATCATTCGACGTTGCGTGATTAAAGAAATACCAGGATATCTCACGGTTTTTAACAAACATAAGAAACTGAATTTGAAGCAGACGAAATTTGGACCTGATATATTGGCCAAACTACAAGTTTGCAATGACAGATATTGCGTACAGTGGAGTGGTGAACATTTAATGTCGCATTTCATAAAGCAATGCGTCTGCTAATTTTACAGATCATCTTTGACACAGACGTTGATAGGTGATATTTATTTTACACGTTCAAAATATTTCTATAGGTTAAGGATGTTGCGGTTTTATTGATGACGGGTTTTGATGAGTTTATGAGCAGGGAAATTTCAACCGAAAACCAAAGAGAATTGGAAACCACGAATTCCAAGGTTAACTCTCGAAGCCGAATACCAGTTCCCTTTTTTTTATTTAAATTTGATATGTTTAGTAACTTCTGTTATATGGGGTGATGACCAGTGATACAATCAAGGTGATAGGATGCAGGATGACAATTTCAAGTATCAAGAAGGTGGTGGTATGGCAAATGATGGGTGTTTCAAGCACCAACAAGGAGGGTTGTTTACATTATAATGCGTCCGCTTGGTGAAACATTGACGAAAATAGGGCAGGCGAGAAAGATATGTAACAGGCCAGGATAGCGTGGTGGTGCGAGGCAAAACAACAACATCATGGTTGAAGGTAACAAACACTATGTTGTAATAGGACGTACATAGTCGTGTCCTGATATTTACATATGTTTGTATTGTGAACTCATAGTAGCTGCTGTTGCCATCACTGATAAAGGAACAATCATTCAACATTGCGTGATTAAAGAGATACCAGGATATCTCACGGTTTTTAACAAACAATAAGAAACTGAATTTGAAGCAGACGAAATTTAGACCTGATATATTGGCCAAACTACAAGT
Organism: Artemisia tridentata subsp. tridentata; assembly: GCA_021014915.2. Lineage (NCBI taxonomy): Eukaryota > Viridiplantae > Streptophyta > Magnoliopsida > Asterales > Asteraceae > Artemisia > Artemisia tridentata. The sequence continues at coordinate 389,733,853 of CP139505.1, forward strand.
TTGCAATGACAGATATTGCGTACAGTGGAGTGGTGAACATTTAATGTCGCATTTCATAAAGCAATGCGTCTGCTAATTTTTCAGATCATCTTTGACACAGACGTTGATAGGTGATATTTATTTTACACATTCAAAATATTTCTATAGGTTAAGGATGTTGCGGTTTTATTGATGACGGGTTTTGATGAGTTTATGAGCAGGGAAATTTCAACCGAAAACCAAAGAGAATTGGAAACCACGAATTCCAAGGTTAACTCTCGAAGCCGAATACCAGTTCCCTTTTTTTTATTTAAATTTGATATGTTTAGTAACTTCTGTTATATGGGGTGATGACCAGTGATACAATCAAGGTGGTAGGATGCAGGATGACAATTTCAAGTATCAAGAAGGTGGTGGTATGGCAAAAGATGGGTGCTTCAAGCACCAACAAGGAGGGGTTGTTTACATTATAATGCGTCCGCTTGGTGAAACATTGACGAAAATAGGGCAGGCGAGAAAGATATGTAACAGGCCAGGATAGCGTGGTGGTGCGAGGCAAAACAACAACATCATGGTTGAAGGTAACAAACACTATGTTGTAATAGGACGTACATAGTCGTGTCCTGATATTTACATATGTTTGTATTGTGAACTAATAGTAGCTGCTGTTGCCATCACTGATAAAGGAACAATCATTCAACATTGCGTGATTAAAGAAATACCAGGATATCTCACGGTTTTTAACAAACATAAGAAACTGAATTTGAAGCAGACGAAATTTGGACCTGATATATTGGCCAAACTACAAGTTTGCAATGACAGATATTGCGTACAGTGGAGTGGTGAACATTTAATGTCGCATTTCATAAAGCAATGCGTCTGCTAATTTTTCAGATCATCTTTGACACAGACGCTGATAGGTGATATTTATTTTACACGTTCAAAATATTTCTATATGCAAAATTTGTGGTCATTTTCTGTATTTTGTGGTTTTTAATTGGAAACGTATGTTTGCTTTGGTGTCTGCTATCAATTTAGAGAAAGTAAGTTTATTTGAATGTTTTCAATTTTGTTTTTGCAATGAATTTGAGCTACTTAAACTTTTATTTTATCCTACGAGCACCCCTGGAACAACAATTGTAACACAATATTACTTCGGCTGGGCTAATAACCTTTATTGAGAAAAAAAGTATGTAAGAAAAACCCTTCATGTCCGCATGTGCAAATATTTATAATCTGGAAGTATGCATATAAAGAACTAAAAATGTCATGATAGTTCCATAATTCTTGCAGGAGCACAGCACTATAGGTTCAACATAGGGTATAAAAATGTTACCAATCAAGCCGTTCGTCTGATAAGATTTAAGAATATTCCAGTGTCTAATAAACTCAACCGGGGTTTATTTTTCATTGCAACTTGGATTTTTTTTTGTTTCATTATCTGAGTATGTGGATTATTCTATATGTAGCGATATAGCAATACCTCGACCTTATAATGCACGTACGTACATACAATAAAGTGCAATATGAATCTTCCTAGATCTGTCGAGTTTGTTGCTGCACGTGTTTGGTCATGATTTGCAATTTCTATGGTGTTTGGGTCATTTTAATGGTGTTTGTGTGGTATTAATGATTTTTTGGGGCTGTTATCCGCAAGCCCAAATTTTTTGTCTTATGAGCTTATTAAGATTTAAAAGCAATACCTCGACCTTATAATGCACGTACGTACATACAATAAAGTTCAATATGAATCTTCCTAGATCTGTCGAGTTTGTTGCAGCACGTGTTTGGTCATGATTTCCAATTTCTATGGTGTTTGGGTCGTTTTAATGGTGTTTGTGTGGTATCAATGATTTTTTGGGGCTGTTATCCGCAAGCCCAAATTTTGTGTCATATGAGCTTATTAAGATTTAAAGATGAATTTCTAGACGCTCTTTCATAGAGAAATCAAATTAAACTGAAATGAAACTAAGGCGTCTACGTGTTTGGTCCTGCCTTTATATTTGCATACCTGAGCCATGGCTATTGGGATATCAAGAAAAGAAGTAAATGTCGTTAACAGAAACCCACAAGCCCAAATTTTGTGTCTTATGAGCTTATTAAGATTTAAAGACGAACTATTAGTTCATAAGCTGAAACATAAGCCTAAGGGCTTATGAAATATAAGCTTAAATCATCATTAATGCTCATAAGCCAATATTCAAGCTTAAACAAAAGTCCACTAAGTTATTAGTATTGACTATTGAAATTAATAAAGTGGTACGTATTTGGTAGCTGATATTAGCCCTACTGCATTATGAAAAAGTAGCACTCCTTCATCACTGCTATCGAGTTTCAAAATATCTCACTATTTCATTAGTTTTATGGGCTCACTGATTTACTTGGTGCAATTTGCAGTGCTTACACGGCTCATATTTTTGATACAGGGTAATGAAGCGGATCAGGATGAGCTCAATAAACATTCAACAGATTATGGCGTGACCAAAGAGTTAACCACCAAAGGTCTTATGCCGAATTGCTTATGCTCATACTATCTTTACACATTTTAAATATTATTAAGCTATTTTATACTACAGTTCCACCAACATTTTAGGTCAGACCGGCTTATATTTTATCTATTTGAGAACGAAACAGCGAAACGAAGCAATACTCTTCTAGCTCGACCATGGACACCCACTTGGAGCAACGTAGATAAAGCAATAGCAATGTCCATTAACCGGTCATTACTAGAATACTCCAAAAAACATAAAAAACCTAATAGTGCCACAACCTCATTCGTAGCACATCATTCCTAACAACATCCATGTGATCTAAATTTGAATTGGGCAGGTTCAGGTAGAGCTTAATAAAGTTATGTTCACTATCAATTACTATGCGAGAACGCCAAAGGATTTATAGAAAGTGTGGTTACTCAGATTTAGTTGGATTTTTTACAAAAAAACCAATTGAGAAACCTCAAAGATTTTTAGGGGATATCTTACTATTGTTTGATTGAATTATATGTTGATACTTTCAATCCTAAGAGACGTAAGTGATACCATATTGTCCTATTGAAAGCCTTTTTTTAGAAAAATATTTTATCAATGGAAGAAGTTCCTAACAAAGTTATGTTTAATCTTCATCCATACTACAAAAGAACTCATCAAAAATTCTATGTTAGAGTGACCAACTTACCTGTTTATGATCAGATTCGCAACATCAGGTATGATCTATTTTGTTTATTGAAGGCATCTATAGCGTAGACATATATATACACTATAAGAACCATCTACATGTTTTTTTGCAAGCAAATCCATTTAAACACTATGATTCACGTTGGAGGAGTTGTGACCTGACGATCTGGAGTTTTTCCTCAATTGCAGCAGGTGAAGTATAACTGTAACAAATGTGGATCAGTTTTAGGGCCTTTCGTCCAAAATTCATATTCAGAGGTCAAGGTTGGTTCTTGCCCAGAATGCCAATTAAAGGGACCGTTCACTGTCAATATTGAGCAGGTGAGTTATATTGCTCCTCCTTTTTGTAACATGAAAACAAATTCGTATACTAATACTCTCTTTGTGGCACACTATATATAGGAATTATCAGAAGCTTACCCTTCAAGAGAGCCCTGGCATTGTTCCAGCTGGCAGATTGCCGAGATACTAAGAAGTGATACTTCTGAATGATTTGATTGACTGTGCTCGCCCTGGGGAAGAGATTGTAATTTCCTTCTCTTTGTTGTATTCTTTAGCTGTTTTGGTCTTATATCAGTAAACACACTAACGTCTGTTGCTTCTTTGTTTTCTAATTTCCAGGAGGTTACAGGCATCTACACAAACAACTTTGATTTATCATTGAATACAAAAAATGGTTTTCCTGTCTTTGCAACGGTGATTGAAGCAAACTATGTTACAAAGAAGCAAGACTTATTCTCAGCTTATAAGCTTACCCAAGAGGATAAGGAAGATATTGAGAAGTTGTCTAAAGACCCCCGGATTGGAGAGAGGGTATGTTTTCATATGGCCATTTACCAAAACTGTTAGAAGTTACATTGGAAGTCATATGCATGTGGTTAAGGGGATTTTTTTTTTTTTTTTTTTTACTATCTTTTGGTGATTTAAATCATATTTAGAGCTTTGAGAAGATTCAAATTGACTAATTTTTGCTAAGTTGGGCACAGTTAACATCAATTTTTTTTAACTTATAAGAAGATGCATTCATGGTGTACACATCATTTCATTTCAGTCATCTGTGGTGTATCACTCATAATGTGACACAACATTACAATCCTCACAATGAGATGCAACATTACAATCTCATAATTTTATTAACAATATTTTAGTTTTTAACTTCAAAAAATCTTAATAGTTTAACTTGATGTCACATGTAATTATCTAATACATAAAACCTGACTTGAATATTGGATTTTGTGGGAATTTGGACAGATTATTAAGTCCATTGCTCCATCAATCTATGGTCATGAGGACATAAAGACTGCAATAGCTCTTGCAATGTTTGGAGGCCAGGAGAAAAATGTGCAAGGAAAGCATAGATTGCGTGGAGACATTAATGTGTTGTTGTTAGGTGATCCCGGGACTGCAAAATCTCAGTTTTTAAAGTAAGCGCTTCAGGTTTTTTTTTCCTTCTAAAGTTGGACCATATAAGAGCCAGCAGTAGCACTAACTTTTTTCAAAACTTTGTTATGTAGATATGTTCAAAAAACTGGACAGAGGGCAGTTTACACAACAGGTAAAGGAGCTTCTGCTGTTGGACTTACAACAGCTGTGCACAAGGATCCAGTCACACGAGAATTGACACTTGAAGGTGGGGCTCTCGTGCTAGCTGATAAGGGGATATGCCTTATAGATGAATTCGACAAAATGAATGATCAAGACAGGTAAGTAAATATGTGTCTATTATCTTCTATAGTTTCATTGGTAGTTATATTACTTGTTTGATACAGTCTTGACATTTTCTAGGGTGAGTATTCATGAAGCGATGGAGCAGCAAAGCATTAGCATATCTAAAGCTGGAATTGTAACTTCTCTTCAAGCTCGATGTTCTGTCATTGCTGCTGCTAATCCTATAGGAGGAAGGTGGGAATAAAACTGCAAGATATAATAAAGATAGTTGTTTTGCAGTTCTTGAAGCTTTGATAACGTATGTTTTTGTTTTAGTGAAGGTTTGTTATTCTCATGCATAAACTGTACCTAATCCCTAATCATCAAAACTCGCACCATGAATGATTTTTAATGTGTTTTTATGCAGGTTACAACACCGACATCATCAGTGACGACCCTCAAAACCATAGGGTTTTGATTGTAAGGTATGTTTGAACTTTATTTAGCGTGTAAATAATTATTAATTGAATTGGAATATGATTTCTAATATCTTCTATCAATAACCACAAAAACCACCGATCTCATAATACACATGAGTGTATTGTAAGTTTTTTTTTTTAATTAGGTGATGATGTGCCCGTCCATTAAACATTTTGTATGTAACAAATATGAATCGTTATATATGATAAATGACAAAAACCAAAAAAAGTTTATCGGTTTGGTTTTGATAGCAAAAAAAAGGTATCGGTTTGGTCCATGTAACGGATTCAACACATATCACTCAGATCTATGAATACAGGTTTGTGTTTGATAACTTTTAATTTTCCTTTTGTGCTTTTTAAATTGTCTTCTTGAATCAATTGATTGTGATTTGCAGTATGACAATTTTTTTAATATTAAATGATTTAGGGTTCATGTTACGGCATGAGAAGACATCCATAAGCTTATATATTGATACGTCAATGTTTGTGACAGATGAGGCACAATATATGCAGGTAAGCCTTAATCACTTTTGCACTGTTTTGTAATGACATTTAAAATAGTTGCAGGAAAATATAAATTGTATTAGCCTTGAGACATTAAAAGATGGAAACAATGTATATCTGCATCCATTCATGCAATTATGCTCATTAAGAGTCATGACTTATTACACCAAACCCAGTACAACCAAACCAGTGGTCTCAATTTTACAAGTTGCGAGTCTGTGCAGGTGCTGAATGTAGTAGGGCAGTCCCACTCTTCACCACTTGAAGTACACCCGGTTGTTCTGCCAAAACAAAAATTTGTTCACTTTCGCAGTTCAATTGAGATAAACTTTTCATATAAATCAACTGTAATAATGGGCATTAAATCAACTGAAATAATGGGCATTGGAAAGGCAAAAATCTGGAAATCATTCAGAATGAAGATTTTTGAGTCTCCAAATATCACACGTCGAACTTCAATTTAAGTAATGTTTAACTTCATTAGTATATATGGACTGAAAATAAGTTACATAGCACATGTCAGTAACAACAATGGTGTAGCACTTTCGATGAACATTAAAATAAAGATTCATCTACAAGTTCAATAACATCACCTAATTGATCATATACTTCCTAAAGATTCATCTACTATTACACAGGTGCATTTACTTAGTGAATGGGTGTATCTGAGTTATGTCATTTCCCAAATGGATTAAATAATAATTAGCTAAGAAGTGGGTTGGACAAGCTAAATTGGTTGACAGTCACCCAAAGTGTATTCTAATCATCTAATGCATACATCCTCCTAACTCACTTTTATCACAAAATTGTAGTTATTATTGTAAATATATAAGTTTTGGAATCCTACAAAGGCGTTTTTTTATAAATTTTTTAGAAATGGACAAAAAAGTCTCGAGTAGTAGTTCAGAATAGTATTTGTTTTGGATTAGTTCATTGCCCAGCCGCCCATTTGCTACCTCTAATCTTTCAGCCCAATTGCCATTGTACCCCAATATAACTCTTAAAAATGGTTACAATTCGCTTTTCTACACGCCTCTGAATAATGTCAGACATCACGCCGAAGCACAACACATCAAACACCGTAAAACAAACATGTCAACCTTCAAGGAGCAACAAGAAAATTAAAAGTGGGAACCACTAAGCATGCTAGCAAGTGACAATCAATCAAACCAACAACAGTTTATGGACGAGTTCAGCCGCCTGTCACTGAACTTCATAATCTTTTAAATTTAACGCATAAAAAACAATGAATGTAGTATTAAATCAAATAATATATTCGCCCCACTGATTTTCTGTTAATTATACAATGTTTGGTAGTGTTTTGTCTTAATTCTCGAATCGATATGATACTTTACCATTTATTCAGAAACAACATAAGTCATCTACTTTAAATAATTACACTCACAAAATAAACGATAATAATTATTGTACAACATAAAAATCTGCAATTTTATTTAAACTCGCAATAGACTATATTAATACGTAAACCTTTTGTTAAAACCTCATGCGTGCACGGGTATTATAACTATTTACTAAACATATAACTTTCAAAATTTTGAAAGAGCAATAAGGTAAAGTAATAAAAATAATATTTTACAACAACAATACACAATCCCTTCTAAACGAGGTATGGGGAGGTAAAATATAGACAAATCCTCCTTTCCTTAGAGTAAACCCAAGAGTAAGGAAACTACTTCCATAAATACCTCCGACAAGTGAATGTGTGAGAGTGAAAGTGCTCAAATATGTGACAATGTGCGATTGTGTAGCATTGCATGAAAAGATGAACTATGAATGCATATAAAGCATAGCACACGACATAAAAAAAACGCATGAAATCATAGAGACATTTAATCATACAACACAAAAAAGCATATCATATAAATAATAAACACATATAGAAGGGGCCTAAACATATGACTATATGAGCATAATCACATATGACTGTATGAGCATAATCACAAGAAAGCATATCATACAAATAATAAACACATATAGAAGGGGCCTAAACATATGACTATATGAGCATAATCACATATGACTGTATGAATATATGAGCATAATCACAAAAAAGCATAGACACATACAAGCATTAGGATAATAAAAGCCTAAACGCATACGAGCAAGTGACAGTAAAAACAATCATTTTGACTTTCCTTAGTAAAAGCAGATAAGATTTTCATTCTTTTCTTGCTTTTATAACTCTTGACACGGCTATGTATAGTTGTCCATATAATGGGATAAAAAAATATTAAATAAGGCCCACCCATGTTAACTTATCTTAACAATTAACATATTGGATTTGTTAGTAAAGCTGATTATTCACAGTTCGGATCAACAGGGATGATCTCAAACAAGCCTATGATGGATCCGGTCTTTTTGCACAACATCCTCCACCATATATGGGTCCAGCAACTTGGTTGAATGGGCTTATTTTGCCTTCGATCACTAATATCTAATAATTTATTTACAAAAATCTAAAAGTTTTTATGTACAACCCTTTCTTTCAAGATGTACAATTTTCAACCATTTTTTACCAGCATTCTTTTGCTATAGTAAAACATGTCAACGATAATTATAAGTCATGCCCGCCCCTAAGGGTGGGCTTAACTTGAAAATGCTTTATAAAACCGCTTTATAAAACCTAATGTGCACGAGAGGTATGTGTTGGGCTTAGTATGACGTTCTATTATATCTGTGGCAGTTGTTTGTAATTATACATTTGACCGCCAAAGGTATAATGGAAGTTTATATGAATCATTAACTTTTTTTTTTTTTTAAAAAAACTAAGTACCAAACAGAAAATTAAATCAAAAATCCGTGACGACTTGAACATGCACAATTACACAAAAAGGAGATATCATACACAGGAAACGGTGTTATCGAGCCATCCTTGATGCGGTTTTACACGCACATAACCATATTGTCTACAAAACCCATACAATCCTGAAGCATGTAATTACAATCAATTTACCCCAAATTCAAAATAAGTCCATCAAACACTACTTAAGTAACAAGTACACCATAAGTTAGCTCTACAAAAAACCAAAGTTAAAATTGTCGTCAACACACATTGATATTGTGGATCAAGCTCTTCTCAGGCCAGGAAGAATTGACATGAAGATTGAGTTTCCAAATCCCAAAGAAGACGTATGTATTATTATCCTTGGCTCCTTCCATCCTATCCTACAGTGAAACTTACAATTACATCTTTGATATTTCCTAAACGTGGCCAATTGGGCGGGTCGGGTAATGGGTCCAAACAGGTAATAGTTTAGTACGGGTGAAAAACGATTTGGGTTTGCCAAAACACTTTTTGTCAATCTTTTTCGGATTTTTAAAAATTCAAGGATTATTGTTGCACCAATTGTTTGTAGCATGGCAGTTCACAAAATGACTCTTGGAGAGAATGCCGAGATGCCGCCATGGGTATTTCTATGTCGCAAACAATGATTATACTAAATGTTAGTTGTTTGCCATTGGTGTCAGCATACATTACTTAAAAATGTGTATTTATAGGACTGTAGGTGACAAAACAAAATGGAATCGAATGAAGATGAATGGACAGGATGGAATTGGAGAATTGAATTGGAGAATTGAAGGGGACTTGATGGTTAATGGTATATCCTTTATGCCCTCGACTCCCTCGAGTGTAGAAGTTAGTGGTGAGTATTGATAGAAGTCAACTCATCAATGTTTCGATCTATATTTTATAAAACAACTTCTGTGTATAGTTTTGATTTTTGATCATATGTATGAATACATTTAGCATTAATATTCGCTGATTATGTTTCACAATGCATCTATGGGTTACTTCATTTATTTTCTCGGATGTACTAATGTAGCAGCTTTTACTCTTTTATCGGTTTTGAGATTTAAAAGTTTATACGTGCATCACCTTTTAAAAAAAGACTTTTTAACCGTATTTATAAATCCATGGATGTGATGCATGATGTAGCTGTTTACTTGAAACAATACATCAAACCAAATTCAAATAATTATTATATTAAAATATACAATAAAACAAATGTCCTTAAAAATAATTTTAGAATAACTAAAACCATCCAAATTATAATTACAAGTCATGCCTGCCCATCGGGCGGGCTTTGCGGGCGGCCTTATATGCCCGGTAGGGCTTATAAGTCATGAAATACATATTTTTAAACAAAAAAATAACATCAAAATAAAAAATGTATACACCAAACTATATTCAAATAATTATTATATTAAAATATACAAAAAAAAATATCATTAAAAATAATTTTAGAATAACTAAAATCATCCAAATTATAATTACAAGTCATGCCCGCCCATTGGGCGGGCCATGAAGTCTATAAGACTAAATCCTTAAAAATGATTTCATAATAAGTAAAGTCATCCAAATTAAATTTACAAATCATGCCCACCCGTCGGGCTCCTTAAAAATGGTTTCATAATAAGTAAAACCTTACAAATTAAAATTACAAGTCATGCCCGCCCAACGGGCGGGCTTGGAAGTCTAGTATATATATATATATATATATATATATATATATATATATATATATATATATATATATATATATATATATATATATATTTTTTTAATTTGGGTATATTACTCATATATACATGTTTTTGTCTTAAATACTAGTACTAATTATGCATGATGTGTAACATTTTAAAGGAAAAAAATAAGAGATTTTAAGAAATACAAAATGTTATACATACGATACAAACAATTAAAGCTATATAACTATTTTCTTATTAATTTTATAGGAATTAATGATTATGGGTTAATTTTTATAATATATATAAGTTCATTAAAATGATTTACTACGTAAAACTAAACTCTTGGATTTATCAAAAATTATGACTCCATATACTCCGTATTGTTTATTTAAAATTGTGTAAGGGTATGAAAAAAATTTAACAAATAAACTTTTTATGCATATTGTACACCTTTTTGAGATTTAAGACAAAACCAACCGCAAAAACAAAAAACGGGAATGATTTAAATTTATTAAACATAGTGCGGGTACTCTATATTTTTATATGAGTTAGTTTGATATTACTTATAGTTAATCTAACAAAATGTCATCACAATTTATAATGTTGGTGTGTATATGTCCGGACGTCATGATTCGTCCGAACGATACGTACTTGGTCCGGACGAGGCCTTCAGAGCCGGACGCCATATTATGTCCGGATTTATGTTAACCGTTCGGCCATCCTTCCGACAGAACCGCCGTCAAGCGTATTGAGTAGTCCCATCAAGCTGTCACTTCCCCAGATTTTGCGGGATTATGTCTATCACGTGATCTGACATCTACCTGCTAAGTCAGACATAGGTCAACGCACTAGTTTCAAGGTAAACAGGTACAGTAGATGTGGGTAGTATAAATACCCACATCTCATTTGCAATAGAATTTAATTTTACACCTACTACTGTTACTCTCATATCACCATTCATATTACCTGATACTCATCCTTACGCCGGAGGTCGGTCCTGGGATCAAACCCGGGGCGAGCCTAACGCGTGTTCTTCTTGTGTGTAGGAGTGAGCAAGGTCCGAAGGAGTCCATCCGAAGGACATAGCATAGAAGTGGGACCTACCTGCAAGGTTTTACTTCAACAAATTGGCGCCATCCGTGGGACCCGCTATTCAATCTACCAGAGCGTTGAAATGGCTGGTCCTTCCTCTCACTTCCCAAACGAAACCGATAACAACCAGAACCAACGACTGAAAAAACTGAAACGCCTCGAAAAATCCGAAACGATCGGCATGGTAAGAAGCCAGCCGGAGAATAGAAAGAGAAGGTACGGGGGGCAGGATGAGGAATGGATGAACGTCCCGATAGTTTTCCCCCCGGTCGCGACCGGTGATCTGTCGGAGGAACCACTCATCGTCGAAGGTGACATAGAGGGGTATTTAGTCCGAAGGATATACATCGATGAAGGATCCTCCGTGAACGTAATGTATGAGCATTGTTTCAGTAACCTCAGCTCAGACATAAGGGCAAGGCTCAAAGAGACGAGCACTTCTCTGGTGGGATTCTCCGGAGAAACGAGCAGGCCGTTGGGCAAAATCGAATTGGATGTGTGTTTCGGCAACCACGGTATGTTACGAAAAACAACTATGAAATTTTGTGTGATACAGTCCCCATCTCCCTATAATGTGATACTGGGCCGAACCGGCCTTAAGGAGTTAAGGGCAATCCCATCGACAATTCATTCGATGGTCAAGTTCCCCACACCGAAAGGTGTGGCGACATTGGTCGCACGGTCGGCTATGGTGCTAGAATGCAGGCGACTGGAAAAGAAACAAATAATGGAGGTGCCTCGAGAGGCAGAAATTGTCAAATCGGAAGTGGGTAGGACTGAGGAAATCCTAGTGAACCCCGCACATCCGGAACAACTGGTCACCATAGGAACGGGGTTTTCGAGGGAATGCCGAAAACATCTAGTCGAGCTGTTGAGGAAGAATAAGGACGTGTTCGCATGGCAACCCTCGGATATGACCGGAGTTCCACGACGTCTGATCAAGCACCACCTGAATGTCAACGTTGACGACACGCCGGTAGCTCAGAAGAAGCGTAACTTATCCGAAGAAAAGAATCAAGTGGTACTAAAGGAGGTGGACGAATGGCTGAAAGCGAGAATCGTTCGGCCAGTTCGCTATCCCACATGGATCTCTGATTGAACAAATATTCGTCAACCAAGCCTTCGATGGTGATCAAAGGAATAATGGGGTGTTGAGATTGAGCCAAGCTTGTTCTTAACCTGAAAATAAGAAATACAAAGACACTACGTTAAGTGATTGCGCAGGGGTTGGACCCTGCGAACCACCTCCGGCGTGAGAGTAAGTATGTGTAATGGTAATGTAGGTCGTAAATTGAGAGGGTGAGGTTAACTTGTGAATTAACTCGAAATTACTTACATTGTTCTTGGCCCGACTATGCTATTTATAGGTGAGAAATAGGACATAGTGGGCGGTTGCACATAGTTCGGAGATCATGGGGGCGTCCCATGGAAAGTGGTAACCGCTAGGGCTTTGTAGCCCACGATCTCTGTTTTGGCGGGAAGCCAAAGGATAGAGGAGACGTGGGTTTGACCAGGTCTGGATGATCCTTCGTGTTAGTCCCTTCGTCAGGAATACCCCGAAGGGCTTAGGGCTTCGATTGGCGGATTCCCACATGGTAACCATTCGCAGGCGAATGGTTTTACGCCAATGAAACGTGTTAAGGAGATTAACCTGGGCCTCCGAAGGGAGGGCTTTCTACAGGCTCGAAGGGGAGTCCTTCGACCCGTTAGGAGGGTACATCATCAAGCCCCCCAGTCGAAGGCGATATATACGTACGAGTATAAATTGCTTTCGACTCAAAAAACCTTATACACTCTATCCCATTTATCACAAATTCTGACGAAATGAAGATAAGTGCTTTAAATAAATTCAAATGCAAGAAGTAGTATTCTATCCTTCTGATTTTAAAAAATAAAAAGGAATACGTCTAACTGAATTCCGCATTAAATGCAAACCATCATTATCCGGCCACTTGCAAACCCTTAATTGCTACTTCTTTGGTAATCGCAAAACGTCATTTCAAATTTAGCATCCATTTGAAATCCGCTTAGATAGTAAAGAAGTGTACACGTGTTCGGTTATGATCAAAGATTTCATGAGTATTTAATCTTCGACATGTTAAACCCTAGAATACTTTTACCTCCGCCCAAAATATACACAACTCTGTGTCATTGTGCTTCCATTGGAATCTAAAAGGTAAAATTCAGCCATTTTCTTTGCTCTCCTTACTTTATTTATGAGTATGGCTGCCAAACGAATAATTAAAGAACAAACTTGTACCTTGTCGAAACAAGCATTGTCTGATTTTCTGAATGATTATCCCATACCCTTGGAATATAAAATCATGCTTCCCAGTAAGAAGCAAAGTATTTTTGATGCTCCGAAAGGATTTGTAGGCTTATATGTGCATGCGTTTACGCAATCAAACTTTAGGATTCCCATCCACCCTCTTATTTTGGAGTTTTTGCAATATTACAAGGTGCACATTTCAAGGTTTAACCCATTTGGTTTAGCCAAGTTGACAACTTATATTGTGATGTGCAAAGCGTATGGTTTTGAGCCTTCATTGACTGTGTTTAGAGGCTTTGCCAATCTCTATCCTGGTGGAGATTGGGTAACTATTGCAAAAAGGAGTGAGTATGATGTCCCACACCTATTGACTAAACCTTTTTCGAATATTCGAAATTGGAAAGGTCAATTTTTTTATATTGAGAGTACCATCATACCCCCCGAATATCCTGAGCTGTTGGCCGAAGGGAATAGGTTTGATGAAAAACGATACAATGACCCATTACCTTATGAGGTGAGAAGTGAACCTTTGTATCAACGTCTTGCACGTCATCCAGTGGACGTACAAACGTTTTCTGAGCCCATCTTATTCATGGCTGGCATTGCTAGGAGTTGGGAAGGGTCTCCATTGCTTCCTGAAATTATTTGTGAAGGAGAAAGTATGTATAATTTCTTATTTCATAAATAATTAACTTACCTGCTGATATTCATCTCTTTTCCTTTGTCTTGTGCAGAAATGGCTTTTCGAAACTTTGTCGTGGCTGGAGGTGCCAAAGAAGTTAGCTTTATGCCAAGGGACCCTCAAAATACAAGTTACGGAGCGGGATCTCCTTCCATTTCTGTTAATAATAATGATGTTGATATCTCTCCACCCAAGCCCCTTGCTGTGCTTCCCCCAGTCAAAGCAGTTGGTACTGAGGAAGCCCCCCAGGTAGTGGAGGACATTGGTGATTCTGATGATACCCCTTCCGGAGGTGATCAGCTCAGGATTGTTGGGTCCTCCGGCATCGCTGATAGAGTTCGGACTAGAAAGGGTACTAGTGCCAAGGCTGCAAAGGCTGTCCCCAAGAGAAAATTGAACATTCCTACCCCGACTTCCCGAACCACCAAGCAAAAAACAGAGAAGTCTCGTGGGAAGACCATCATGTATGCTCCGGAAGGACTGGCCGATGAAGATGACATATCTGGTAAGTGGAAATTCTTCCAGCCTCCTTTTTTTTTTTTTTTTTTTTTTTTTTTTTTTTTTTTTTCGTAATATTGCGTGTTTGGCTTACATTGCTTTTGTATTTAAGGTTTGCCAGATACGAAGGAATTGCCCAACTCTCTCTCCTGCCGCTTGCTTGTTGAGAATGTTACTCCTGCCTCATGGAGGAAGAAAATGAATGAAATGTCCATTGAAGAACTATGTGATCTCAACGACAAGAGTTATATCCGACAAGCAATGCTGGATAGTCATCTGAGCTTTCGCACCAGGGGATTGCTTAATAGGGTCCAGGAAGCGAAGGAGGAGGTTGCTGCTGTTGTTGCCAGAGAAAAGGAGAGGGAGAAAAATTATGCTGAATTGGAGAAGAGATGCGACGAAGCCATGGAGAACTTTGAGAAACATCCAAGGTATGAGGCTCTTCAAGACAAGATTGATAGTCTTGAAAAACAGCTTAAGGAGTCACAGGCAGAATGCGGTAGGTTAATTCTTGAGGAGGCTAAGGTTGTAGGCTATGAGAACCAGGTGAGTGCCCTGGAATCCAAGTGTACTGGGTTGGAGGCTGAGAGAACTAGACTAGTGGAGCAGGATGCTAAACGTTGTCAGGAGGTTGATAGGTTGAAGGTTGAATGTCAAAGGTTGAGAAAAGATAGGGCTGAGGTCGTATCGAAGGTTGTTCCCTATATTGCTATGGAATTATATCACAGCGATGAGGTGGGAGTGGTTGTGGGTAAACTGGTGAATGCAGCCATATTTCATGGCAAATGCACAACTTTGGAAGAGATTGCCGAAACTAAGAAACCCGTTGTGCTTTCAGATGTGCCATATTATCGCCCAAATTCCGTTCAGGAGTATGATGAAGCTGGTAATGCCTTCACCACTGCAGTTTACCCCTTTCTTGCCGAAGCAACCAAAGATCCTTCAGCCTCCATCGAAGATCTCCTTTCTAAAAAACCGAAAAGTATACAGCCTCCGTCTCCAACTAAAAGAACCTTGTCCGAGAAACCCAAGTCTGCGACTCATCAAGAAGATCCAAACTCTTCCATCAACAAATGAAGGCCGCCATGTTGGCAGTAATTTAGTCTGTAAGGGTGGCGTGTACCCTTTGAAACAATTTGTTTGTGCTTAAAGGCTGATGCCTTTCTTTAAGACAATTTAGTGTGCTTTTGTCAGGCTAGTGCCTGTTTGAATGGTTTGTCTGGGCTTCGTCCCATAACTTTGAACAACTGTCCTTTTTTTGAAAATGGCTTCGCCTGTGCGTAGCCTTTATGACTCTTAATTTGGAGGAGTATCCTCCTTTTTTAATGCCATGCTTATCTTCTCTTACGCTCATTATTAGAACGTAAACATACAACCTAAGGTTATAACCTTATTGTGTGTATTTTGGACCAAGATTTTATGCAATCGTATAATTTGACTGCGACAGAGGGTCGCGACCCACTCCGTCTTTATCCTTAAGTTACAGAGGGCTTCAAATACCCTAAGACTTCATAGGAAAGCTAATGTGAATTGTAATGGATGTTAATGTTATACAAGACATGTGTCTTGCTTCATCCTTCGACATTGAAACTTGTAAAGTACTTGGCTGGATAAATCTATGTTGTATAAAACGAAACAAGAGATTTTGAGGGAAACATGTTATATCATTAAGTGGGTAGGGAGGATTACATCATTTGAAAAAATGAACACTAGACATCTACCATTAATGCTTTTTCCCATGTGAGAAGATTACGTTACATGAAATTGAAAACAACTAAATGTTTTTAAAGGGAGGTAAGTTCTTATATGTAAGACTTACGAGAGCTTGTATCATGTCGAAACTTGTTCACGACATCTTTTGTTTTCCACCTTTCGAGCTTCCACGTCTTTGTTGTCACCGTAATTCTTTTTCGACGCTGGGCTCTTTCATTTTGGCTTCGCTTGCTTTTACTCGAAGGACAACTTCCTATATGCCCTCAAGGCTTTGGGAAGTTTGTCTGCCCATTTATTCTGATATTGCCCTAACTTCGCCTCAATTTCGGTGACAATATCCTTGTCAACACAAATGAATCTTTGCTTCACGTTCAGGCTTTTGCAGAAAGAAGGGAACGCTCCTTCGGCAAAGTGTGGTCCTTCGTAAGAGGTGATAACTTGTGGAATTCCAAATCTGAATATTATGTGTTCCCACATGAACTCTTCCACATCTTTTCCTTTTGTTGATGCCAACGGCTTGGCCTCGACCCACTTGGTGAAGTGATCGATGGCTATGACCAAGAATTGTACCCCTCCGGGAGTTAATGGTAAGGGTCCAATTATGCTGACTCCCCATTGATCGAAGGGTCTTACAATCATGCTAGCTGTCGCATCATACTCTAACGGTTTATGGGCTTTGGAGTGTGTCTGACATACCGTGCATGTTCTGATTGCTTCCCTTGCATCTTCTAGTACGGTTGGCCAGTAATAACCCCATTTTGTTACCTTCGCGGCGATGGCTCTAGGGCTTGTGTGTCTTCCACAGAATTCTTCATGAGCATCGCAGAGGATGATCGAAGCCTGTTTTAACTCGATACAGCGGAGCCAAGGAGATGAAAGACGCCTTTTGTAGAGATTATCGCCTATGAGCCTGTACTGTGGACTTTTGACTTTGATTTTTCGTGCCGATTTTGACTCATCGGGCAAAACGCCGCTTATCAAATACATTTTGATTGGTTCTATCCAGCTGGAGCCTTCATCAAATGTTTCACTTCTTGCAATTGACCTGGTGGCCAATTTTTCCACTAAAACCTCACGGGGCAAATGGGCGAAAGCAGTCGATGCTAATTTGATTAGGGCCTCCGCCTTCTTATTTTGGCTTCTGTGGATGTTTGTCACCTTGTATCTTTCGAAACCCCGAAGGACTTTTTTAACCTCGTTCAAGTACTCTTTGATTATTGGCTGCCTTGCTCTGCGAGAACCCTTGATTTGACCAGCGACTAAAAGCGAGCCTACGAAAATGGAGAGGTCCTGAACCTCAATACCCTTTGCAAGTCGAAGGCCAGCCAGCAAGGCTTCGTACTCTGCTTCATCTTTCGTTGCCTTGAATTCAAAACGTAGCGCGTAACTGTACTCCTTTTCCTCCGGACTTATTAGGATTAACCCTGTTCCGAAACCATTGAAGCTTGAGGCTCCGTCGGTAAATAACTTCCATTCTTTCGCCGCTGTTGGGAGAGTTTCTCCGTTTGGGCTGTGCCCGGAAGGTGTTTCGTTGAGGACTTCTGCGAAAGTCGGCCTCTTGGTGGAGCTTGGATTATCACGCTTTTTCGATGATCCTGGAGCCGGCAGGTCAATAGCTGCTTTGAATTTCGAAGGATCGATTTTGACTTCTTGCTTTGTCGACTTAGTGGGCTTGAAACCCTTGAGTCGATACCCCTTGCCATAGAGCTTGTCATCAGTTCTCGGTGTCGGAGGAGTTCTGATGCTCCTAGGACGTATCCCCTCAAAGATCTTCCCTTCGGCTTTGTGTGGCTTCTCCAATTCTGCTGTGGAACTATTTGGATATTGCTTTTTGCTTATCACTCTTCGTTCTGCACGATGCTTTTTTGTGACAATATCTTCTTCCCTATCCGTACTTTCAATAACATCATTCGGAGGCTTTTTATAGCCTTCTATCTTTTTCTGGCCGTCCTTCGGGCTGTGCTCAGAGAATACCGTCCCTATTCCGTTGGGTGTGTGAAACTTTACTGCTGCATGTATAGTGGAAACTACTATACCCATCTTTTGCATGGCGGTCCTCCCTATCAATAAGTTGTAAGGAGAGTTGGACCCTACGATAGTAAACATGAGGGTTTCTGTCCTTGCGATCCTGCCTTCTCCGATTGTTATTTCCAGCGGAACTTCCCCTAGGGGCCACGAGCGTTCGCCAGAAAACCCTACTAAAGGCCTCTTCGAATCGACCCTTTGAGACCTGACTGCCGACGAGAGCTTTCGAAAGCAATGCTCATATATGACTTCGCAAGGGCTTCCGCAGTCCATGTAGGCTCCCCCTATTTCTTGGCTAAAAATTAGGACTTTGATGACCACTGGATCGTTCGAAGGGATCCTGCCTGAGATAGGAGAAAACGTTACATCCCTTATCTTGTTTGCTTCCGACTCCGGTACCTTCCTTTTCGAAGTGGTTTCGTCCCTGCGTATCATTAGTATGGGGGCTTCGGTAGGGTTAGTATCCTTGGCCATTTGAGTGTCAGTCATCTTTTCTTTGCCTTTCTTGATTCCTTTTACCAGGTGTGCCAATTGCCCAGATCTTACGGCCTCTTCAATTTGTTTCTTTAATTCCCTGCAACTGTTCGTATCGTGACCATTGTCTTCGTGGAAGTGACAGTACTTGCTGGTATCTCTGTTTTTACCCTTACTCGTCATGCGTGGAGGCGCTTCGAAAGCTTTGGCCGCCCTCTCTGTAGCAAGTATTTCTTTTGGAGACTTCGTTAGATTGCTCAACAAACCATGGTTGGGGCCTTTGTTGTACGGAGAGAACCTATCTCTGTTCTTGTTCTTATTCTTGGACCCTTCCCACGTGGAATGCTTCGAAGACTTGTTATTGCTATCCTTATCTATCGGAGCCCCATTAGTGGATACCTCTTTGGCTTCGATCCAAGTGTACGTCTTCTCGGTCAGGCCCTTGTAAGTTGTTGGAAGGTCGGTGGATAAGAATTCCACCAAACTCCGATTCCGAAGGCCATGTACGAAACCAGAAATACGCTGATCTTCATGAAGACCCAAAATTTGCAAAGTCTCATCGGTGTACCTAGTGACGAAGGCCCTGGTGCTTTCATTTTCTTTTTGTTTGATGTTGTGCACCGTTAAATGAGTCCTTGTGAATTTCTTTTGCTGACTGAAGTGTGACCGGAACTTAGCCTTGAGATCATCAAGATTGACAATGCTACCGGGTTTTTGCCCATTCCACCAAATACGAGCAGAATCCCGAAGGGTGTATGTAAACATGTGACAGGCCACCGGCATAACCCACTTTTGCATTTTGATAGCCCCTTCGAACAAGTGTAAGAAATTGTCCGGATCCCCTTTCCCATCATAAGTCCCGACATGTGAAGGCATTTTCAAACCATCAGGCAGTGGGTAATCTTCTATCCACCTAACGAAGGGTGTAGCTGAACCCATGGGGTCTGAATATAGACAATTATAAGGTGGTGCGTACATGGGGACTGTATTGTATGGATTGCTGTTTGGGGGCATTCCCATGGGAGTTTGGCCTGGGTAGGACTGATAAGGTGTGCTCATGGCGAACGGGTAACTGTTTCCCATGGCGTATGGAGGGTACGCCATAGGGTGGCCAAAGGGCATGCTCCCATAGTTTTGAGGGAAGCTTGGGTTATTGGGCTGTCCATTTATAGGAGGATATAAATTTTGAGGATAAGACTGAGTTTGGAACGGGGGGTACATACCATTGGGAGGAAGATTTCCTCCCATATTGATTGTAGACGGATTGCCTTCTACGCCTGACGCGTGAGAAGGCTGCAACGGAACCCCGGCTTCAGTTCTTCCAAGATGAGCGGCTAGCAATGGAGGTAAAGTCACCCCCCTTTCTTCCCTAAGCTGACTCCTACCGTTGGAGCCTTCGGCAACCGCCCCTTCTCGTCTTGTCGGAGCCCTCTCGGGGACCCCTTCGAAACCAACAGACCTTTTGCTTAGCCTTCGGCCAACTGGAGAACCAATCCTTAAGGCAGATAGGGTTGGTCCTTGGGTCGGAGGCCTAGGTTCCATCTCCATTTCCTCATCATACTCTTCACTCGAGTATTCCAACTCCTTTCGTACCTCAGCATTCCTGACTTGCCTGTTGCGAGCCCTTAAAAGGGCTTCTAACACTTCATGGTTGGCTTCGACAAAGGCTGGGCTAATGACAGGTTCTGGGTTGGCTGATGTCGAAGCATGATTGTTGGTTGTGATTTCTGGGTGAGAACGTGTTGTGAAGGTGGAGGCGGTTATTGGGGGAAGGTTGTTAGGTTCGTCGACTGGTATTGGTGTTAAGGTAGAGAAGCCCGGTGGGGGAGTATCTTCTCTCCCTTGATCCATGCCGGAATAATAGTGAAATTGGTTGGTAGGTTAAAAGCTCGGAAATAACGAGACCAATTGTAGCGGTCCCACGGATGGCGCCACTGATTGAACAAATATTCGTCAACCAAGCCTTCGATGGTGATCAAAGGAATAATGGGGTGTTGAGATTGAGCCAAGCTTGTTCTTAACCTGAAAATAAGAAATACAAAGACACTACGTTAAGTGATTGCGCAGGGGTTGGACCCTGCGAACCACCTCCGGCGTGAGAGTAAGTATGTGTAATGGTAATGTAGGTCGTAAATTGAGAGGGTGAGGTTAACTTGTGAATTAACTCGAAATTACTTACATTGTTCTTGGCCCGACTATGCTATTTATAGGTGAGAAATAGGACATAGTGGGCGGTTGCACATAGTTCGGAGATCATGGGGGCGTCCCATGGAAAGTGGTAACCGCTAGGGCTTTGTAGCCCACGATCTCTGTTTTGGCGGGAAGCCAAAGGATAGAGGAGACGTGGGTTTGACCAGGTCTGGATGATCCTTCGTGTTAGTCCCTTCGTCAGGAATACCCCGAAGGGCTTAGGGCTTCGATTGGCGGATTCCCACATGGTAACCATTCGCAGGCGAATGGTTTTACGCCAATGAAACGTGTTAAGGAGATTAACCTGGGCCTCCGAAGGGAGGGCTTTCTACAGGCTCGAAGGGGAGTCCTTCGACCCGTTAGGAGGGTACATCATCAATCTCCAACCCAGTACTAGTAAAAAAGAGCGATGGAAATTGGCGAATTTGTATTGATTTCAAAAACTTAAACTCCTCATGTCCGAAGGATTACTATCCGCTCCCGGAAATTGATTGGAAGATCGAGTCGGTAATGGGATTCAGGTACAAGTGCTTTCTAGACGCTTACAAGGGTTACCACCAAGTCCAAATGGCCGAAGAAGATGAAGAAAAGACGGCGTTCTATACGGAACAAGGAACATACTGCTATACCAAAATGCCATTTGACTTAAAGAATGCCGGAGCCACCTACCAACGTCTTGTTGATTCGGCTTTCCGGAGTCAGATTGGTAGGAATCTGGAAGCCTATGTGGACGATATGGTGATCAAGAGCAAAGGAGAAAAGGAAATGTTGGCAGATATCGCTGAAACCTTCTACAACCTGCTAAAAATTAACATGAAGTTAAATCCGAAGAAATGCTCCTTTGGCGTAGAAGAAGGAAAATTTCTAGGCTACATGGTAACCTCCGAGGGTATTCGGGTAAACCCGAGTAAAACAAAAGTCATTGCACAAATGAAATCCCCTTCGACTTTGAAAGAAATGCAGAGCCTAAGTGGCAAGTTGGCAGCTCTAAACAGATTTCTGGCAAAATCTGCCTAGAGATCCCTTCCATTCTTTGAAACTCTGAAAAACATTACCAAAGAAAACAAGAACGAATATAGGTGGACCGGTAAGGCTGAAGAGGCATTCCAGTCGCTCAAGAAGCTCATCTTATACCTCCCATCCCTATCAACACCTAAAACAAAAGAGACCTTATATGTGTACCTGTCAGCGGCAAAAGAGGCAATCAGTGCGGTCCTGCTAACCGAGAGAGACGGGAAGCAGTCGCCTATTCACTACGTAAGCCGAACCTTACAAGAAGCTGAAAAGAACTACTCTCCGGTCGAAAAATTGACGCTGTCGCTGCTACACATGTCAAGAAGATTAAGAAGGTATTTTGAGGCCCATCCTATCCGAGTAATAACGGATCAACCAATAAAGCAAGTTCTAAGCAAATCTGAGGCCTCCGGAAGGTTGACAAAATTTTCCATAGAGTTAGGAGCCTACAACATCACCTACATACCAAGGAACGCAGTTAAGGGGCAAGTCCTTGCAGACTTCATATCGGAAATTCCCGTCGGAATGGAAGAGTCACATCCGAAAAAAACAAGAAAAAGGAGTCCACGACATCTCCAATCCGAAGAACTGGATACTCTACACAGACGGTACGTCAAGCAGTAAGGGTTCCGGAGCGGGTCTCGTGTTGATCGGACCCTGCCAGACCGAACACACTTACGCTCTCCGTTTAAACTTCAAAAGTACCAACAACGAAGCAGAGTATGAGGCGCTCCTCGCCGGTCTGCGGCTCGCCAAAAAGATGATGGTGAAATACCTAGAGGTCCGAGTGGACTCAAAGCTGGTAGCAAGTCAGATTAATGGGAACTTTGTAGCGACCAAGGAAAGTATGATCCGATACTTGGCAAAGGCGAAAGAATACATCGGCGGTTTCAAAAAGTTCAAAATCTGTAACATAAAAAGAGCACAGAATCAAAAGGCGGACGTTTTGAGCAAACTAGCCTCGGTAGCTTTTAATCATTTGACCAAGGAAATTCTGGTCGAAGTGTTGGAAAAGCCGTCAACCGAAGAGAAGCAGGTCGGAGCAATTGTAGAAGAAGAAGAGGATAACTGGATGACACCGATCATCCAATGTCTGAAAGAAGGGGTGTGGCCTGATGACCCCAATGAAGCAAGGGCACTACGGATGAAAATCCCTCAATATACAATGGAAGGAGATGTGTTGTTCAAAAAATCATACCTCAGCCCGATGCTAAGATGCGTCGGCCCTCTCCAAGCAAACCATGTCATCCGAGAGGTACACGAAGGGGCATGTGGGATGCACCCCGGTCCAAGGTCGGTCGTAGCTAAACTAATGCGGCAAGGATATTACTGGCCAACCATGCACAGAGACGCCAGGGAGGAAATCAACAAATGCGATTCCTGTCAGATCCACGCTCCGGTTCCGAAGCTACCTAAAACCATCATGACATCTATCATGGCACCGTGGCCCTTTTACCAATGGGGAATGGACGTACTGGGCCCCCTACCGGAGGCCCCAGGGAAAGTAAAGTTTGTCATTGTGGCTGTCGATTACTTCACAAAGTGGATAGAGGCAAAGCCCCTTGCCAAAACCACCGGCAAAGACGTAAAGAAATTTGTGTGGGAGAATATCGTTTGTAGGTTCGGACTCCCAGGCATTATAGTCACGGACAACGGAACAAATTTCGTCAAAGACCCGTTCAAAAGCTGGTGTGAGAAGTTAAAAATTAAGCAGATTAACACAGCGGTGGCTCATGCTCAGGCAAATGGACTAGTTGAAAGGGCCAACAAAAGCCTCATGCACGGTATCAAAACCCGCCTCGGGAGAGAAAGAGCTGGATGGGTGGATGAGTTACCAAATGTTCTATGGGCCTTCCGGACTTCACTCAAAACAAGTAACGGGGAAACCCCCTTCAGCCTCACGTACGGTAGCGAGGCGGTTATTCCGGCCGAAATTGGAATGCCCACACACCGCACCATGCTTTACAACCCGGAAGACAATGAAGAACAACAACGTCTAAACCTTGATTTGTTACAAGAAAGACGAGAGATGACAGCTATCCGAGAGGCCAAGTATAAAAACCAAGGTCGAACAATATTACAACCAAAGGGTCCGTCCGGTGTCTTTCAAAGTAGGAGATTTCGTGTATCGAAGAAATGAGGCTAGCCGAGTCGAAAACCAAGGAAAGTTGGGACCTAATTGGGAAGGCCCATACCGGGTCGTCGAGGCCTATGCCAACGGCTCATACAAGCTCCACACGATGGAAGACCGAGAAGTACCTCGGACGTGGAATGCAATGAATCTACGAAATTGTTTCTTGTAAAATCGGTACGCCGAAGTTTCCTAACATCTACATCTATAGTGTTCCAATAAATAAAAGGAACAGTTTTCCGATATAAAATTGTGTGGTACTCTAATGATGTGCCAATAAATTCATCGGATTGTGGAAAACACTCCCTCCCTCGTGAGTGGATCGTGAAATCACTCCGGACAATAAATTCATCGGATTATGGAAAACACTCCCTCCCTCGTGAGTGGATCGTGAAATCACTCCGGACAATAAATTCATCGGATTGTGGAAAACACTCCCTCCCTCGTGAGTGGATCGTGAAATCACTCCGGACAATAAATTCATCGGATTGTGGAAAACACTCCCTCCCTCGTGAGTGGATCATGAAATCACTCCGGACAATAAATTCATCGGATTGTGGAAAACACTCCCTCCCTCGTGAGTGGATCGTGAAATCACTCCGGACAATAAATTCATCGGATTGTGGAAAACACTCCCTCCCTCGTGAGTGGATCGTGAAATCACTCCGGACAATAAATTCATCGGATTGTGGAAAACACTCCCTCCCTCGTGAGTGGATCGTGAAATCACTCCGGACAATAAATTCATCGGATTGTGGAAAACACTCCCTCCCTCGTGAGTGGATCGTGAAATCACTCCGGCCAATAAATTCATCGGATTGTGGAAAACACTCCCTCCCTCGTGAATGGATCGTGAAATCACTCCGGACAATGAATTCATCGGATCGTGGAAAACACTCCCTCCCTTGTGAGTGGATCGTGAAATCACTCCAGCCAATAAGTCAAGCAGTTATGCGGAATAATAAACAAAATACATGTGACACTCTGGTCTTACATCATTCGGTCAATCCATAACGACGGCTCAAACAAATAAAGATTACATTCTCGCAAAAGAGGCAACAAACGCATAGCTATATTCATCCACCCGAGGATGCAAAAAATGACATCGGCCACAAATAATAATGTACAAGTACTTAAGCTAAAAATATTGTTCATATTACATTCATCCAAGATAAGGAACACAAAACAGAAATCAAGGGTCCCTACCGGCAACTTCCTTCACTCCGGAAGAGCTTCCGGTTTGTTGAGTCGCTAAAGCGTCAACGGCACTCGGCTCTGAAGGAGGGAGATCAGGAAAAAGGTTCATAAGGTCACCTAATGGAAGGCGAGCGGAGTCCGCGAGCTTCTTAATGTAGGGATATTGAGCCTCAAACAATTTGTTGTACTCGGCTTTCCAGATATTTGGAGCCTCCATATTAAGTTTCTGAAACCGAGGCAAAAACTTTTCGACATCCTCTTCCCTTCGCTCATACCGAAGACCGTCCAAAAACCCAGCAGAATAAGACAAGCCATAAACCCTCCCCATGCTCTTCTTGTACTCATGACTCTCAAATAACCTTCGGCAAGCCGCAGGAATTAACTCTTTCACAGTATTGTGGCGAATGGACTCCGATACGCTGACTTCTTCCGCCAACTCTGCCTTTTGCTCCTCCAACTGCTTAACAGCCTGATTCGACTCCTTCAACTCCCTCTCCAACTCCCTAATCCTATCAGCTTGACTTCCGGCCACTTTCCTCCAGTCATCCCTTTCTTTTTGCATATCGGCCAGCTGGTCAGAAAACCCTTCCTCCCGCACCAAGGTGGCTTCCCGCTCAGCTGCCATTTGTTTCTGCAACTCTTCAAGCTCTCCCACCGCACGATCATACTTCCCAACCATAGCTATTCTACCTTGTTCAGCAACCTGTTGACCATGCTCCAACTCCCTTGTCCGCGTGATCATCCTGGTAAACCGGCGCAACACTTCCGCTTGTGTCACAATCCCATTCGCGAACTGAACATACGAACAACGAATTAGCCGGCTGGTGGTCAACTCCTCCAACACATCCTGCTCAGGGGGAGTCGCAAGATGCGACAACATCTCTTGACATGCTCTATAAGAATTTAACCGGACATCTTTTGTCAAAGACCATGCCGGGACAAACACTTCCCTTCCGGAAGAACCCTCATCTGCAGTAAATCAACCACAACTTAGAATCACAAAAGAACAGTCAAAGGAACTGTAGCAACCCGTAGAATTTCCTAGTCATTAGTGAACGCTAATCTATTATTAACACGTCGTTACTGTTCACTTAACCATTTTTACGAGCCAATTTGAACTTTTATTTATTACGTTCCTAAATAAACATTGTTATATTATTCGATGGAACGACACCACACGCGTATCGACACCGCATTAGTAATGGCGTAAATTTATAAATTTATTTTCAAACAAAAACTCACAAGCTCACATATACATTTGCAAAAGATAATGACATATGCTCTAAATGGACACTTCACAATCAAACCACATCAAAAGCATGGAGAAAACTATCCCCTTTGACCCTTTTATTTACTAGCGAGACCCAAGGAAATCACATACACATTTGAACAAGATAGTGACAATTGCCCAAAATACACACACACTAGTCTACACACTCCAAAAGTATAGTCAAAATACTCCTTTTGTTTTCCCCTATTTCTGCCGAGAGATCACAGTGACACCATCCAATATTAACTTCAACTTGTACGCATGCTACTCCATCACACATTTTGTTTTCTTTTCTTGGCTACTCGACACAACACAAACCAAAGAACCATACTTTCTCTTGTTCTTTTCCTTTCATACGTGGGAACACAAGGGTCAACACCAAAAGCACCACCCTACTTTTCAATATTAAACTAAAATCATGCTTACATTATTTTGTGTGTTCTACTCAACAAGCCATGCAAGACCCATCCTTTTCCTTCTTTCTCTTTTCGACAAGACCAAGACAAAGCATGCATGTCCCCCTTTGACCACCATCTTTCACTCGACTAAGACCTCTCATACACCATCCTTTCAATCACCTAGAAACCATGCAAAGTTGATTAATTAATCTCAAAGCCATGCACTCATTCGCCTATATAAACCCTCAATGTCTCACATTTCCTCACACACTAAATAACTGATCGAAAACTCAAAAACAAACACATATTTTCTTTCTTTCTTGTTTACTGTCGAGCCACAAAAGGGAGAAAACGAAGAATACTCGGATCCTTTCAAGTCGTTGGGTGTTGTTCTAGATCGAGGGTTACCATTCGAAGAAACTCAAGGTTCCTTGTAGCTCGTGTCTTGCTTATTTCTCGCTCGAACCCCATCGCTAACTAGACAGAATTGTAAGTCTCGCATTTTCTCTTCACATGTATATTTTTACAACAATCTATAAATAACCCATTAGATGAACTAAAAACCTTGTTGACATACTAAAAATAACGAGTCATAAACTCAGAAATCAAAAACCCAAACCGTTCTCTTTTGTTTTCCCTTTTCTGTTTTACCGAGAACACCCCAACGCCCCAACTTTAGACATTTATTTCGACCATAAAACGACCCTTATAAAATCCGAGTTTTTGCCATCTAAACGACACCCCAGCCAACTAATTAAAGAACCAAGAACGTCATAAAATGATCTTGTTGTCTCACTGTTATTCGACTTCTCTTTCAGCCTGTCGCAAAAACTGATCTTTCATTTATAGTTCAAAATATATATTAATTGGAAAGATAAAAGACATGTCGTACGATGCATGTGAATTCATGCGCAATATAAGTTTGTCATTTGAATTAATTTACAGAATTTACCCCTCAAGTTTTGGTAATTGACGATAATAGCCCTTCAACTTAATAAATAGTTATAAGCTTATCATTCAATGAGAAATGTATTAGTTGGGTTTATTTAAATAAGTAGACATTGTTGCACTAATAATTTATAAGGCTAGTCGAGTTAAGTAGTGACGTTTGGCTAAGACTTAGAACATGTCTTTTATTAGATATATCCTGCTAAGGATACTCTTATTAATAAAGAGTATGATAAATTATTAGGTGTTCGAGTACTGGTGACATATTCTAAGACTTGCATGTACCTACGGACTGAGGTGAGTTTCATAGCCCCTATTTTTATACTTTTGAAACTACTTTTGGGGGAGATACATGCTTAAATTATTTTGCTCATTTATCAAATACATGATTTATGCAATTACTCAAATATTTATACTTTTATACAATATGCTTTTATACTTGTCTTTGGGAAGTAGGCTCCCAGTAATCCTTTGGGAAAAGACACCCAGTAATCCTTTGGGAAAAGACACCCAGTAATCTTATGATGCATTGGTATGCAAGTCATCTAATATAGTTTGCATTGGTATGCAAGTAATCTATTATATTGTGCATTGGTATGCAAGACATCTATTCTATTCTTACTGTGATAGCAGTGGATTGTAAACACACAGGTTGCAAGTCTTGTATGGGCGGGACTTGGAACTGAGTGGATTTACAAGGCCTTTGCTGTGAAATCTTTATTCAAATATACTTGATAGACATACTATGTTAGCAGTGGGTTGTAAACACACAGGTTGCAAGTCTTGTATGGGCGGGGCTTGGAACTGAGTGGATTTACAATGCCTTTGCTGGAAAAATCTATATTTAAACACTTTACCTTTAAACATCTTTATTGAAATGCTTTACTTTTAAACTAAACTCTATGAACTCACCAACCGTTGGTTGACACTTTTAGCATGTTTATCTCAGGTTGTTAAGACTATTATGGATGCGTGGATTGCTAGAGTCATTTGCATACTTGAAGACTCATATCTATCTTTATCATTCGATACACTTTGAAAACTTTTATGTAATCTTTACTTTGAAACTTATTGTCATAACTCTGATTTTAATAATTCGAATGATAACTTTTCAAAACGTTTCATTTAGAGGTCGTTTTCTATACCTTGATCTGTATTATGAAGTAATACCCCCTTGGCACTACTGTTTCCGCTGCGGTAATTTGGGGGTGTTACAGGAACCATAAAGAAGGACTCATATACCTCTCGCCATTGAGTTGGGTTCTTCGGATGCGGGAGAGGAATCCTCAGGGTGCACAGACAGATCTATACAAAAAAAAAGAAAAGAATATATAAATAAAAAAGAAAAGAAAAGGAAGGAGCGAGAGACCTAACAGACAAGCATTTCTTACCATGATCCAGAGGCATCTGATGCTGCGGCTGGCTCTCCTCGGTCGGTTGCCTTTCGTCTTGAGGCTGGTGACTATGACCAGTCTCATCATTCTCCCCCTCTTGATTCATGGCACCCTCTTCACCATCCACCACTTCTTCAACGTGAATCACACCTTGTACAATAACCTCTTTAGGAGTAACCTTTGAAACATTCCTAGTTGAAGCACCTTTACCCGCGTTGCTCCCAGATTGTTTCCTTGGTTTCTTCCTCCTCTTCTCCGCAGCAGAGGATCCCTCAGCACTCCTCTTCGACCCAGCCTGTTCCACTGTGCTCTTTTTTCTCTCTTTCTCCTGCCTAGCGGCCAAAACACCAGAGTCCGCCTTCTCAACAGCCTTTTGAAGGGAAGTCTTTGCAGGAACGGAACTCCCTGGTACCAACGGGGCTGTTGTCCTATCCACCCTTTCACCCCCTTCCGGTAGAGGCCCACCCTTACCAACTTCAGTCGCAATCTCAATTGAAAGCTCCAAATATTCAGCCATTGTCAGCACTACAAGAAACAAGAGGGGAAAGAAAGTAAAGATCAAATGCAAGGCAGCATATTATATACGGTTAAGACAAAAGTATAGCATTACCCTTTCCCTCGGCATCCTTTATAACAAGCTCATACCTGGGATACTCAGAGACTTTAGATAAACCGGTCATCCATAAAAGGGCGACAGAGGGTTGCCTAAGGGGAATGACTTTCGCAGCGACCCGTCTAGCATCTCTTTCAGAATAAGTCTCCGGAAAGTCATCCGTAATCTTCGAATCTCTATGCCTCCATGGCATGGCATTCGGAATAGCTCTCCGATCTATCAAGAAAAAATGGTTCTTCCAATTCTTCAGCCCACTAAGCATCTCCTTAAAACATTTCTTAGCCCTCCGACCCGTCCGATTCTCGAATGAAAACCAATGCCCTTGCTTGCAGAGTCTATAGAAAACCCGGAATAATGGAACGGTCGGTTGTACATCTAAACTATAGCACCGGATCTCAAACATAGTTACCCTATTTAAACCTATCGGTACAAGTTGAGAAATGTGTACTCGGAAATACTCTATTACCGCTAATAAGAAAGTCGAAAAGGGAATCCGTACACCTCCGGTTCTCAGCTGCTGAACGTAAATACCTATTTTATGGTCCGGCAAACTATCCATTGTCATACCATCCGACGGAAGCATGGGACGCAGATCCGCCGGAATCCCAAACTCCCCTACCACCCTATCTAGGTCTCCTTGCGTCATTTTAGAAGTGTGAATATGCATGTCGCATTTAGGGACTATCCTATCGGAGGAGGGCCCAGACCTATTACCTAACGGGGGATTATTTGAAGTACTCATCTCTACGGTCGTCACTAAAGGGATGCCGAGGAATATATATTATAAAGCTAAGAAAACGAAACGCACCTCACAAGAACAATCGGAGATGGAAGTTGAAAATTTCCGAACGCGAGGTAAATACACACAGTAAAAAGTAAGAAAAATGAAGAAGCGTTAAGCGGTATATATAGGGCAGACCTGGAAAGAAGCGAAACGTCGAATCAACCTGCCAGTCACTGACGTGGCAAACTCTGGGACATTGGATCTCTAGGGCAAAGGGTACGCGTGGCAGACAGCTGTGTAACATATAGTAAAAATATTTTTATATTCGGCCCATGGGCCTGGGTTCCAAGCAGCCCATGAGGGCCTAACAGGCTCTAATGCTCTTACCCGAACCAACACCCATGACCCGGATACATTAAAAGGACAACTGATCGCCCGTAAAGCACGGAAGGACCAAAGTTGCTTAAGTATCGCACCATCGACTAGGGGCCGATGCCACAATACTGGGGGGGGGGGGACATGTTGGTGTATGTGTCCGGACGACTTGCGCCGAAACCAAGAAGATAGTGTTAAAGTATTGCACCATCGATCTCCAACCAATACTACAATACTTGGGGGGGGGACATGTTGGTGTATATGTCCGGACGTCATGATTCGTCCGGACGATACATACTTGGTCCGGACGAGGCCTTCGGAGCCGGACGCCATATTATGTCCGGATTTATGTTAACCGTTCGGCCATCCTTCCGACAGAACCGCCGTCAAGCGTATTGAGTAGTCCCATCAAGCTGTCACTTCCCCAGATTTTGCGGGATTATGTCTACCACGTGATCTGACATCTACCTGCTAAGTCAGACATAGGTCAACGCACAAGTTTCAAGGTAAACAGGTACAGTAGATGTGGGTAGTATAAATACCCACATCTCATTTGCAATAGAATTTAATTTACACCTACTACTGTTACTCTCATATCACTATTCATATTACCCGATACTCATCCTCACGCCGGAGGTCGGTCCTGGGATCAAACCCGGGGCGAGCCTAACGCGTGTTCTTCTTGTGTGTAGGAGTGAGCAAGGTCCGAAGGAGTCCATCCGAAGGACATAGCATAGAAGTGGGACCTACCCGCAAGGTTTTACTTCAACATCATCACAATTTATAAGGTTATTGTAATGAAAAACATCCATCATGAAATATTTTATTACAGAGCACCGCCGCGACTAAATGCGAGTACCTGCTAGTTTCTAGTATATAAAGGGTTTTATTAGTGAAGTTTATTTGTTAGAAAGATATTCTTACGTCCTGGTTCAAGTGTCCACAAACAAATTTCCAGCAAATGATTGATATGTGTCATAAATAAATATTTGAATTGATGAATTGTCTATTTTATCCACGTTTTTAATATACCAATTAAATGGAGATTGTGTGTTATAGAAAGTATTTTTAGGGTAAACTAGTTAAAGTGGTAAATTATAAATTTATAAGTTTTAATTATTGCAAGTGGGTGGTTTTTTTGGACAAACTAAAATAGTAATATGAACACTTGCATGATTAGTAATATGGACACGCAAACATTGGATTGCTTTTTCAAATACGAAAACAACATCAAATGCAAACATTGGAGAAGATGATTTGAAGTTGCAATTGGGTTTGGATGCTTGAAGATGAAATATTAAATCTAATAAGACTTCTGAAGACTTTTGTTGAATAACATTTTATCGCTTTCATTTACTTTCGTTAAATTATGAAACGTTTTGGTTTCTTAAATTTTTGTTTTATTGATTTCTTTGAGTACTTTGTGAGACGTTTTGATTTGTTAATTTTATTTAAACTTTTAGTTGTGACTTCTAGATTATATTTTAAAGTTTACTTGAATTTGGTTTTTTTGGTTTTAACCGAAACCAAACCGAATTCTAATTTGGTGTATGGTTTGGTTTGGTTTTGGTTTTGACTTTGAAAAATTCCAAACTGTTGAACCTAAACCATACAACCCACAAACCCGAAAACCGAACCGATGAACACTCCTGCTCCTAGATATTGTATAGGCTCTTTTTATATAAATTGGAGATTTGGGATCAAACTTATAATAAGGCTGTGTGTAATGGGGCGCTAGGACCCCAAATTTTGCCCTTTTCACGCCCTTTTTACGCCCCCCCCACATTACATAGGGGCGCTAAAATGCAAAAAAAAACCAAAAGGCGCGAGCTGCCTCACGCCCTGCCAATTCCTAGTTTCAAAAAAAAAAAAAAAAAAAAAAAAAAAAAATTACCGTTTGTATTAAGTGTGTGTATTGGTTTGCGTTTGTGGGTTTGAATTTGTGTGTGTGTTGGTCTGCGTTTGTGGGTTTGAGTTTGTGTGTGTGTAGTGTGTGTGTTTCGATGGAGAAGATGACAGTTTTTTTTTTTTTTTTGTCTAATCAATAAAGGAGTAAATGGTGGAAAAGTACATGTGAATCAAGCTTTGCATTTTCTTGATGGTTTTGATGGTGGTATGCGAGGATGAAGATTGAAAAATTTTCATGGTGGTTTTGATGATAAATGAAGAAGACTGAAATTTGTGAGTTGGGTTCTTGCTAAAAAAAAAAAAAAAAAAAAAAAAAAAAAAAAAGTGCCACGTGTCGCATAAAGCCCCACCCACCATTACACACCTATTTCTTTCAAGCCCCTTTACTGACTGGGCTGTCACATAGCGCAAAACGCCTCATGGTGGGGCTTTACCATTACACATAGCCTAACACACTTTAGAAGAATCTTTATTTCCTAACTTTATAACGATTGCACAATATTTTATTTAAAATTACACGTGATAATTGATGTGAGAGACTTAAAATGCCATGTTTGTCCTTGATAAATTAGTTGTTCATTAGTTTAAAGCTACGCACTACTCATACTTAAGTTTTTAGTTAAGCATTTTTCTCTATATCAAATTATCAATTATCATTTAAAACTATTATTGTATTTACTTCGGTTTTTCAAACATTATCTTTAAAGATTAAGCTCGCCGCAAAGTGTGGGAAACAAAAACCTTGTCTTTATCATAGGACTTGAGGCTGTAGTTAATTTTCATTAGATTTAAACGAGGGTTCGAGTGGGGCGAGAAAAAAATATGATATACTCTAACAACTAAGAACTACGTAATCATATAGAATTTTGTAGGAAACGGATTATTGAATACTTTTATACGCAGGAAACGACAACAGTTGGGAATTATTGACATGCATGCAACACCTACATCCTCAACTTTTAGAGGACACACTATGGTAACGCAAACGCCGGCGTTATGCCTAGCTGGCGCTGCGTTGGCCGGCGTTACCATACCGGCCTTGTGGCGTTGAGCTACGCGTTTCCATTTGAGTTATGGCAAAAACGTGGGTTGAAACGTAGATGTGAAAGAAAAAAGAGAAAAATCAAAACACCCCCTTCAGTAGTTCAGTTAACGGTTATTTATTTATTTTTTTAATAAAATTAAACTCTCACACCCTATAAATATAACACCCTATATTATCAAAATATTTCACACTTAATCCAAAACACTATTATTCATTTTAACACAAACTCATATGTTATCACGTTAGTGCGTGACCACACCATTTCTTTGTAGTTTGAGTCACCAATACCAAATGACAACCTCGAAATTTTACATCTGTTACAAATTGTACGGAGTTTAGCGAGTTAAAAAAGTAAACTATAAAAACTTAATAGAATATGATTGAAATCATCAAGTTTTACACTTATGAAGTCGGTTACCCGCTTAGCCAATACTAATGGAGAACTCGTATCCTCTACTATTATAGTTTGCAAAGTACAATATAAATTATTCCAAAGCGATAACACGTTAACATAATAATTTATTTGACAAGATTTTGTAATTGACGATAAGTATTAAATTTAGTGTATTTTGGTTGTTTTCGAGTCATTGATATCTATCTGATATTCATAAAGAGAGACTCATTTCGTTTCAAAATAAGTGTTTATCTTATTATTTTGAGATGTCTTAAAATAAGTGTTCACGTTTGTATTTTAACCAATGATAAGAGGCTTTGAAAAGTGGCTATAAATGATATTTGATATGTTTAGAGTGTAGTTAGTGAGATTTCTAAAATAACATATGCATCGAAAGGGAGTAAAAATAAGTTATAAAACACAATAGAGGCTAGATGAAGGCGTTGTGTAAATCATCTTCTTCTTTTTCCAAAGCTCCCGACACAAGTTAAGATTTAATGTAAAGGCTTGTTTGGCGCGGAGCTTTGGGCGACAGCTGAGCAATAGCTTTTGATTTTGTTCGTTTAGCAAATGAGGTAGCTTACATTTTTTTAGAATGCTCATTTTTCCAATGCCTTTTTAAAGAAGCTCTGAGCGTGAACTGTGAGCTATGGCTACTTGCTCACCACTCACTGCTCATACTCACCTAGTCGTTAAGATTTAATGTAAAGCTACAAATTTACTTTATACTCGCAATTGTAGTTTTATGTGCCAAATCATTGTCCAATTTATGATCTTTTCACTATGTTTTGACTTGGTCATCTCCACTGATTGCCTTTCGACAAGGCTACAAACTCGTAGGGCACATCCATCAACCTTGGGACCTATACTTGTCTCCCATCTTTATTATTTTTCATAGCTTGGTCATGAAACACTTTTTGTATATATCCGTGTATGAAATTCATTCCAAATTACAATACAACGATAAAACATTTCAAAACAAAATTTATCATTCCATAGGGTTTACGTCACAAAATAGCAACAAACTTTTTTAAAAGTCCCGTTTTGATACGTGAACTATGAAAAGTATCACTAAATTCAACGAACTTACATAAAGTGTTTCAATATACACATTTTGATGTGTTGTCATACAAAAAAAACTGACACGTGTTACTCTTTTTTAACGTAACAAGACATCAAAATGTGCATAGTAATTTATAAATATCATCAATAGTAACACTCACCAAAACCAAAATTTGTTACATTGTTACTCAACTGATAAAGAAAGGTAGGTATTAGTCTATTACTAAAAAAAAAGTCAAAAGTCAAAATACGGCTAGTAGTAGTAGGTAATCTATATACACCTGGTCAAACTTGTCAACTACAACTATTAAAGCATTTTCAACCCATCACTGACTGACCCGACCCGACATTTCTCCTTTCATTTCTTCATAAAAACCTTCAATAATTCAAACCCACTTCCATTTTTTACTCAATTTCATCTCCCTCATCTTAATTGAATTTTAGTCAACTCTGCAGAAAACCCCCAATTTGCCTATAAATAGTCTTGATATCAATTGGGTCACTTTAATTTTCAGTTTTAAAGCAAACCCACTTCCATTTTGACCACATATTTCATTTTTAATCAACCCTACAAGAAACCCCCAATTTGGACCAATTTGGACCAATTTGTTACTAATTTGAAGTGGGTCAGTTTAGTTTTTGGTTATAAAGAAAACCCATCTTTGGTTTTGTGTAAAGGTTGAATCTTGATGGTTAATTTGATGGATTATGCAGAGAAACCAGTTGAAATGAGGGCATTTGATAGTTTAGGGTTAGGGTTTGATTTTGCAAGTGATTTTAGGTTAAAATATGCAAAATCATGTCCAGGGGGTGGGAGATTAGTTGAGCTGGACGAGTTGCGAAAAAGGGATATTGTTGTGCCTGGTGGTGGTGGAGTTACTATTTGTGGTGTTAGTGAAGATATTCATTGTGATAAAGGTGATCATGTTAGGTTTAAGTCTGATGTTTTGGAGTTCAATAAGGTAAATTATTATTTATTTTTTTTTTTTTTTTTTTTTTTTCTGTGAATTATGGTTTTGATGGGGTTATAATTTTGTTAAGTTGAGTAATTCGAGTTTTAGCTAGTGCGGCAAAGAATTTTAGTTGTTCGAGCTTGAATTTTGGTTGAAGATCAAGTTTTAGTTCGAAAAACGAGTCTGATACTCTAATACATGTAGCAAGTGTTTGTCTTAGCTTATTTGATGGGCTTATTAGCTTATTGAAAAACTGAAAAGCCAATAAGCTCATTTTTTGTGACTTGTTAGCTTATCGAGCTGGCTTGCTTAGTTGAATTCATAAGCTCAACCTGATAAGCTCATAACCGATACAAAATGAGCTTATTGGCTTTTCATTTTTTTTATAGGGTCGTAAGCCCACCAAATAAGCTTAGACAGACACTCCCTTAAGTCAACTTTAAGTTTATAGGAGTTGAGTGGTTAATTGAAGTTTGAGTTATAGTACAAACACGAGCCTGAAAAAAATAAAATAAAAGGCGAGGTTTGAGTTTATGAGAATGGAAAATTGTGTTAAAGTTTGATTTTTTGTACAAAAACGAGCTATATATAACAAGTTAAGTTTGAATTTAGTTTAAAAATGAGCGAAACGTATATACCAAGTTGTATAAGAAATTGATTCCAATTAATGGTTATCATCGAGTAATCACAGTTTTTAGTCCAGCTTAATCATCCCCACACTTGAACACTGTTATACTTTTATAAATGAATAAAAAAGACACTGAGAAGTTAATAAGTAAAGTGCTGATGATTATTGTGATTATGATTGTGCATTCTTACTTTTTTAGTTGCTAATTCTGCCTACTTTTGCTAAGTGTAATGTTTCCTTTCTACTTTTTTTGACATATTACAATTATTAGGTCTATCCACTCATCAATGTTATGACCTGAAGGGCTATGAACTTTACTAGCAGAAACATAGCTCTTAATGAGTCTAGCATTCTTTGCAAGATAATCATAACCCTCCCTTCAAAATGGCACTCTTTGTCTAAAGTTGCTCATCTTGCAACTTGTAGTGTTCTTTTGTATTTTAGCAAGAACTATGCATGATGATTTTACAAGTTAATCATTTTGTGATGTTTTATGTAAAGCAGTATATCAAACATAGTTTGAAACTCTGGCCAGAATAAATATATTATCCCTTGAACTAAATCTTGGTTGGGTTGAAAAGTAAATTGTTTCACCCATTAGCTAAACCGAAATTATGTGTTTATGCATGTCGATCATAATAACCATTATACTTTTTCTTCTCATCATCATTTTTCATTAAAAAAAGAGTATACTTTGATCTATACCCATTAATTTCGATTGTGGTTTTTATGCTGATTTATTCTTCATTTTTTCTAATTTGTGTTTCAGATGTCAGAGTTACTTAATCAAAAAGTATCGGTACAAGGAAAAGTGCCTTCAGGGTACTTCAATGCATTATTCGATTTAACTGGAGCATGGTTAAATGATGCTGCAGATGCCAAACATCTTGCGTTTGATGCCTACTTTATCTCCTTATATTATTTGCATCTTACAGCATCTCCTTTAGTACTCCGAGAAAAAGTAAAGAAGGCCGTTCCTACTCATTGGAATCCAGCGTTATTAGCCAGGTAGAAAGAACTTGTAGAATAAGTAGTCGTCCTCATGCACTAGAGATAAATCCGTGTTGAAATCTGATCAAAATAGAAGTGACAAGATGGGCCAGTCGACCAGCCCAAGTAATTTTTTTTTTGGGTTGAGACAAGTCCTTTTCAACGTGTTCGGTAAAATAACAGAGTTAGCTAAACAGGAAATGGGTCAAAAGTCACCTTATTGTTAATAGAAATAATGTCATTATTGTATTCTAATTTAACACTCTAATTGTTAATAGATGTTTCTTATATATATGGAAAAGAGAAGGATTTTGGGCCTATCTGCTCAACCGTACGAAAATTACCCAATTTGACCTGTACTCGTTTTTACCAGTTACCAAACTGCCCATTTTTCCACATCTGCTGCCATTATATTGTTCTAATGTTTGATTGCTGATAATAATAGAGTCCGAAATTGGAGTTGGTTTCTTGTTGATGCTTATTATATATGTATATGTATGGCAGGTTTATTCAGACTTACGGGACCCACATTATAGTAGGGATGGGTGTTGGAGGTCAAGATGTTATATGTGTTAAACAAAAACCGTCATCTACTATTTCGCCTGCAGATCTTAGAGGTTATTTAGAGGATCTCGGAGACTGTTTGTTCTCTGATGGGGCCAGTCCTTCTTTACCCGAAAGAAAATCAAAAGATAGCAAAAAAAAAGTATATATTCTTTTTAATTATTATACAATTTGAAAATCAGTCTGTGTTTATACTTTCTCAATATAATTCTGAGATAAATTTTCAGGTTCCAGAAGTTTTTAATCGTATGCTGCAGCCGCACACTATGCAGTTTACCAACATCACAGAAACTTCAAGCAAAGATGTAAGTCAGCAAAATACTAAAGGATTTCAATTGTATAAATTAGCTTAATTCAGGTTAAGTTCAAGGATGAAAACAACCTTATCCTAATTTTAACAACTCAAGTATAGATGATTGACTGAATGCCTTAAACTGGAACAGGGACTTACAATTATTGGTTCTAAAAGAGGTGGGGATGTCTTTTCTGATAATCACTCCAAGTGGCTCCAGACGGTGGGTGCTAGTCCTGAAGCAGTACGCTTCAAGTTTGTACCGATTACCTCTCTCCTTAATGGGGTTCCTGGAAGTGGATATCTTAGTCATGCAATCAATTTGTATTTACGCTGTAAGTGATTCAAATTAAGTTAATTACCGCCTTTAGTCATGAGTAGATGTGGCAATTTTGACCTATTTGCTGATAAATCAGTAGTCGCAGGCCATATTATATCTAAGGGTTGAGAAAACGGGTTAAATGATATAGTTAGCTTAAAAGGAAGCGTTTTAATTGAATTAAAGTCTGCATGAGTCTTCTTTTAATGCGTAAGACCTAAATCATTTTATGTTGAAATATTTTAGTTTTTATAATCATATTCGAAAAAGATAAATTGTTTGGATAAAAGGTTCTTAGGAAACCCCACTCAGGCCAACCATATTTTTTTTCTCTTCTATCAAATAAGTTCCATCAATTGTTTCTGATTCAACCTTTGTGAAATTCAGAAAAGCCTGCACCTGAAGATTTACAGTTTTTCTTGGAATTTCAAGTTTCGAGACAATGGGCACCTCTACATTGTGAGTTACCTCTTCGGCATCAACAAAGAAAGACCTCATACCCTTGGCTTCAGTTCGCTTTTTTGGGTCCTAGGATTTATGTTAGTACAACTCAAGTAAGTCAAAAACATTTTTGTTTCTTGAAAAGTCAGTCTTTTCTTCTCTTCATAACGTTATAAACGGTTATTTTTCAGGTATCAAGCAGCAAAAAACCGATTATTGGTCTACGCCTATATTTAGAAGGAAAACAGAACAACAGATTAGCAGTTCACTTGAACCATCTCTCAAGCCTTCCTAATATAATGACATATACAACACCTTCATCTTGTAGACCATGTCAATGGCGAGGTTCTGATGAATACGATCCCAGTTCCCAATTTCTAGAACCAATCAGATGGAAACGTTATTCCAACATATGTTCATCAGTAGTCAAACACGACCCAAACTGGTTACCAGAAGACGGGTCAGGGGGAGTCTTTATTGTAACTGGGGCTCAGCTTGTCAGCAAAGGAAAATGGCCCAAAACAGTACTACACCTTCGGCTACTTTTCACCCACCTCCCACACTGCAGCATAAGGAAAACTGAATGGGCCGGTGCACCATCAGTGGGCCGAAAGTCCAGCATCTTCACAAACTTGAGTTCTACTTTTACTTTCGGGCATAGGGAAGTTGCTGATGCACCAAAGCAGCTTCCAGCTACATTGAACTCGGGGGTGTATCCTGACGGCCCGCCAGTGCCAATCCGGTCTACTAAAATGAGAAAGTATGTGGACATTGAAGAGGTGAGTCGCGGGTCTCATGATATGCCGGGCCATTGGTTGGTGACTGCGGCTAAGTTGGTGATGGATGGCGGTAAAATCGGTTTACATGTCAAGTTTGCATTATTGGATTATGCTCAGTAAGTTTAATGAGTGTACATAAAGAGTGGCTGAGAGTTTCTTTTATTTATTTATATATACAAAAAGTATTGTACAGAAAGAAATTAAAAGATAGGAGGCTGCATTGAGTTGCTTTATTTGCACTACAGATGTAGTAGTTGTTTTTATGAGTTATGAGTATATATTATATGCGGGCATAACCATATAACGACGGTGTATTTGAGTTGAGCTTGTTTGTTCTGAAGCTTCATGTGTGCGTAAACTTAGTTTAATTTGGACCAAACTTGTGGCTCAGGAAGCTTACGCAACGTAAACTTGATATTGGTACACCGTAAGTCTGCCACAATCGCTTGGTGGCCTGGCTTTGATTTTGACTACAATAAGGCGAGACCAAAACATCAAGAGAGTCAAGCTTAACCTTGTATGTCTATACTTGAATTCCCAAAAAAGCATAAAATCATTAGCAAATATATGCTTCCATTTATTATGGTAAAAGTGTCTTCTCTTTACACGTTATTATTACTCTGCTTTATTACTATAGTTTTGTAACATCATAGTCAACATTAACATACTTTTAACAGACCTTACAAAGCATACATAGTCCAGCTCATTACAACGGTTGAGGTCGTGTCTGTACAATGTACAAGTCTTTACCAACCAAACATCCTTCAACATCCTGAGCGCTCCCAAATTTCTGTTCAAGAAACAAACCCACCGAACCCAGCTTCTGCCCCAACTGTTGCCTAAAAACCGAGTTAACAGTCAATGGCTTCTTACTATAGTCAACAGTCAAATGTAACACCTCCCCATCTGCTACACCACCAGCAACCACCATTTCCTCGCTGAAATTAGCAAAAGCTAGTGTCTTAACCACCCCGTCAAATTTCCCGGAAGAAAGCCGCCACGGTGTGCCTCTTGTCCCACTTGCTAACGTCTCCCCGAGTCCTGGCGCAATCTCGGCTTCCACTAAGTTATGGTCATTATCTGTTGGGCTGACAGTGTGGAGTACAAACGAAAGGTCGGGAGAAAGCATTTCTTGAACCAAAACCGCCATTGAAGCTGCTTTTTGTGGGACCCCAGCGAATCTTCGGCTTAAAACCGCTCTTCGGGTGTATAACGAAGCCCATACCCGACAAACGGCATTTCCAAAATTGTCTGGATTCGAAAGGGTGACATTGGGAATAGAGTCGTATAGTCCCGCTGCTGACATTCCGGCTAAATCTTCTACATTAGCACTTGAACGGACGATTAAACGGGCATTATTCTCGAATAATTTTCCTAAGCTTTCGATAATTTTGTTAGGGAGTTGTACAGTGGTGATCAGATTTTGCAGGTCGTTACAGACTCTATCGAGTTCTCCACCATCCATTTTGGCTGTTTCAAGCTGTTCCAATAATGATTCAAAAGATTCTGTTGACTGATTTTCTTTTATTGCAAGTTCCATAGTACCGAAAGGAATCACTGCCCCATTAGGGACATTAAACGATGCCGGAACTCCTTGGTCATTTTTAACTGTATCAAATCAAGAAATCATCTCAGATTTAACAATCAAATTGGTGAATAATAACATAAATTAATTAAAGCTCAAAGAGATAAGTATGTTTACCTTTAGCAGAAACTGCAGCTAGAGATGCTAAGGTTCCACAAGAGGCTGCCTTTGCACCAGAAGTCTGCACATCTGCGTCCGCAAGTGGTATAATGTCGCCCGTGGAAACACCCTTCAAAGAAAGAACTCATTGTTACTAAACATGATTGGAGGTGGCAATTCCGACTTATTTGCAACTTAAGTTTTATCTTTATTGGATCATGTGGGTTAAGTAAACAAACATAACTAGAAAGGAACCCAAGACCTTCAGTCTAGTGGTTTGTGAGTGGCTCATCAACCAAGAGGCTGTGGGTTCAAGTCTCGTTAGAGGCATTGTGAGATATTATGCGTGAGATGGGTAGAATGAGTGGGTATAAATTAAATTTCCGTTCCAAAAAAAACTTAACTAGAAAGGAAATGGGTCAAAAATTGTTTGATGTAAATTCTTAAGCGTAAGACCTTCTAAAACGCATCTTTAAAAAGGCGCTTTTTGTTTTTACAATATTGAAGTTTTGTAATCATATATAAATATATAACACGTTTAATTTCTTAAAACTAAATAAGAAAGGTGTTATTTGGTTGGGTAACAAGTAAAAATGGATATTTAAGCCGTAACCA
The DNA here is from genome assembly GCA_021014915.2 of Artemisia tridentata subsp. tridentata. Lineage (NCBI taxonomy): Eukaryota > Viridiplantae > Streptophyta > Magnoliopsida > Asterales > Asteraceae > Artemisia > Artemisia tridentata. The sequence continues at coordinate 389,776,810 of CP139505.1, forward strand.
CCAGAAAGACAGAAATTTACATTAGGGTCAACAGAAGTCATTATGGTACCTGGCTTGAGTAGATGGACTTGTTAACAGACTCCATTGGAGTCCCATTCGATGAAATTTCCGCAGGACTGTCCCTAACACCATCCTTTACCGATGAAGGACTCACATTGACACCTGATGGGGACGCGTCTAAGCTGCAACACAAAAGAGCCTCAGAAATTTTGTATCTCTTGTATGTGAAAGTTTGAAAAAATAATTTCTTTGGGAATTTGTATCATTCTTAGTGAAAATTTGAGTTTGTAAACCTGTATTATAACTAATGAGAAGAAAAGTGTTTGGGAGAAAATCTATGTATCCTGTTTGTATTTGTATAGACTAACCTCACATATTTCCCCTCGAGCTTTTTGATGCTTTCGATTTTATCATCATCTTCACACGTCACAAATGTAACCTTCTCCTGTGTTATCACAAGAAAAGATCATCCAAATCAGAATACTAACAAAAATAATTTCAACCCACTTCTGGGTTATGTTAAATCCCTAACAAGTCAAACGGGTAAAATTAAAAATTAGCTATAAAGAAAATGGGCCGAAAGTTGCCAAATTCTTGTTCTAATGGATTAACCTCTAATTATTTTATCCTGAAAGATTATTAATAAAACTTGGATAACTTATACATAAACAATAAAACTTGGATATAAAGTGCTTCAGGTCAGCCCAACTCGCGAATTTTGTCGCCTCTAAGTACAAATATGATGATAAAAGAGAAAAAAGATGACTTACTTGTCGGGCCCTGACACCAAGATGAGATAAGTGAGGCAACTCCTGAAGCAGAATGACTCCAACTATGTTATTCCCTGCGGCTGTACCTACGGATTTCATGACAGATAAAGTACACGTGTAAAAACACAACTGAGACTGTTTGTGAATGGACTATTGATATGTTTTCTTACAGAAATATATAGTTGAAGAAATTTAAGAAAAAAAAAAACTATTCTCACCTCCTCATCTCCATCGGCTTTGCTGACCATAAGAATTACAGGTCCGTCAACAGATGATGGTAGTATGCCTGGCACTATTCTTTCCACCTGGTAAATTGTTTACGAGATTATATGACAGTAAACCAGAAACATAAAAGCTTTGTCAGATGGCCCGAAATAATAGTTTATATAAGTTTGACATAAGTTCACCTGTATTAAAGTTCCATGAGCCAACCCAGGAACAAGAACGTCAAAACCTTGAGATCCAAGTGTGGTCCTAACTGCCTTTAGAAGCATCGTGCAGAGTTTGGAAACCTGAAAAATAATACTATAGACCAAAGAATTCCATTAAAAATTTAAGAAAGTGCAATATCAGTGAATGGGACGACAATATCGACCCATTTACTTATGAAGGGGTCAATTCAGGTATGTTTTCTATCTAGCAGATACTAGTAAAATGTCTGAAAAACTATTTGTATATAGCATCTTACCCAGCTCGAATCTCTGCTTCGGTGAATGTTCTGACACTATTTTCAGGAATTTCCAAGAGCTTTGCCCAACATCTACAAGAAGCATAAGAACTCTAATTAAATGTGGGTAGTCAAATAGGACAAAACAAGGTACTTCAATTAACGATGTTAGTCCTTTCAATTTGGGACATTGATTCATATTAAAGTTGAATTGCACCCGTTGAATTCCATCAATTTTCACACATTCCATAATTTTAAATTACCACAAAGTTATAAGTAAGTTTATTACTACCTCTAAATTTCTAAAACCTATGAAAACAAATAATGGACTCGTGTGGACCCAAACCGATACCACCAAGTTATTTCGTAATGATGATAATTAGCAAATAGGTACTAATTACTAATGCTTTCAAAGACTGGAGAGTTTCCTTTTTATTGATGTCCCAAAAAATGAATGACGTTTTTAATGGTACCTCTACTTTTGGAGGGAAGATTTGGAGAAGTGCACCAGAGTATTCATCAATGAGCCTCTTAGATCTATCTAAAGTAGCTTTAATCCGTAGAGCCCAAATTGTCTTCCCATCTTCACTCCCTTTGAATAAAACAAAAGTCATTAGTAGAAGACAAGTAAACCATATAAATAATATAGAGTAGAGCTGGAAAGATAGGTGGCTCGCGAGTTGGGTAACAGGTCAAACAGTAGAACTCAAGTCGACCGTGAAACACTTTTTTCATTTTTTTCGAGAAAATATTATAACTAATAAAAAGATTTTGAGATTTTTGCATCAAGATTACACTGATGGCGTCTTTAGAGCTGTTTCATATATTAACATGTTTTCCTTTTATAGTGTTTATTGTTTATTTATAAGTAAATAGGTCGTTGCCACCTCAAAAAACGATAAAAAAGAGAAAAGGTTACCTTCTTTTTCCAAAAGACCTTTTTCTTTCCATGCAACAAGTTCATTTTCAATTGCTTTACATTCTTCTAACTTCCAACCGGATAACCCTAACTGACGAATGCCGATAACAAGTGCACCAATTGGGTCATTCCATGAGTTTACATTTTTTGGATTGACATTCTCTGCAAGCCATTGAGCTCCACCAGCAGCATCAAGTGCATTGAGATATCTATGCATATCAATAACACAAACGAAATGATATTGGGACCCGTGAAATGGAGAAGGAATTCAAGTTAAAAATTTTATTAAATAAAAAAAAATGTCTTGAAGGTTACATTTAGCATGCCCACAAACAAAGAAACACACACTACAACACACCTGCTCATGAGAACAAATGCATAGTCCTCAAGTCCAATCTCAGCAAGGCGCCACTGTAAATGTGAAGACAGTTTTGCAAAGTGTGAGATCTTGTGTAACAGCTAAGATTAAAAAAAACGTACCAAGAAAGAAAATGACGAGTGGGTTGAAAATCGTAAAAAGTGTCTTTTTGATGCATAAAACGTTGTAAGTTGATCTTTATGGATTGCCCATTAAGTTAAAGGGGTGCGATAATAAAAGAAAGCAAAAAAATTCATAAAATTCTACTCATGTTTCCCTTAGGTTTATACCGGACTTCGAAACTAATTTAACTCTAACCATATATCTAAAATAAAAAGAGGAACACGTGACCTTTTGGCGCATTGCTATAGCAGAATCAGGAGCATCATTGCGGATACCACTTTCAAGACCTTTTGTAACTATCTCTCGAAGATCATTTAATGATTGTATGGTATTGATCAATATTCTATCCCATTACCTTTACATCAGGTGTACCTTGGAAATTATCCAAAGCCTA